>CM040750.1:30889693-30892193 GCA_022829145.1 Albula goreensis
GATGCACTGCTGGGAAAGGAAAGGACGGCCTCTTTAGGTGGGACACCCACACACACATGCACACACAAACGCACACACACATGCACACACAAACGCACACACACACATGCACACATAAACGCACGCATACATGCATGCACACACACAAATGCACACACACATGCACACACAAACGCACCCATACATGCATGCACACACACACACTCACACATGCACACACAAATGCTCACACACATGAACACACAAACGCACGCACACACATGCATGCACACACACACACACACACATGCACACAAAATGCACGCACACAATGCGTGCACACACACGCACATGCACACACAAACGCTCGCACACATGCATGCACACCCATTCACACATGCACTCACAAACACACGCACACATGCATTCACATACATGCATTCACACACAAACGCATGCACAAATGCATACACACACAGTCACACACACACACACACACACACACACACATACACGCCACATATTCATATCATACACATTGTCACTGTCACAGAGATGTGACTTTCCAGAAATACAGATGTACACAAATATACCCACTTACACAGAGAGAGACAGAGAGAGAGAGAGAGAGAGAGAGAGAGAGAGATAAAGAGTGATAAAGAGTGATAGGTGCTCAGGACGAGGTTTAAATTTTCATTAATGGTGTTCGCCACACATTTAGACCCGGCCTCTGTGTGTGAGTAGCATTTGAGCATTTGAACAATATAATAATTAGATTTAAGGATAAGGCCTGCCAGCTGCCAAATTACAGTAAGGAGGTAAATCTTCCTGGGTTTTTATTTGTCATTCACCTTCCTCTAATGGAAAAAGATCTATGCATACCTAAGTGACATGACATCCAATTATTATTCTACAGTCTGCCATGGTGAAGGGGCTCTTTCTGGACTATATTATTGACCATTATGGCTTATTTCAGTTTATACTTCACACAATTATTTTTCATAATAGGCAGAATAACCCTTCCAGTTCCATTTATGTATGCTATGTTATAAATAAAAATACTTGATATCAAGGCAATGCAATATTTTTATTTTATGTTTCTGAATAGAATGATACAGGAATTGTTAAGAAGAACTGAACAATGTACAGTATGATTAAAAAGCACCAAGAACAGTGAGAATAAATCAAAGGATAATTTACCACATCTCTGAACCAATGACGTTAGTTTGTGGCGGAATGAGTGACACCATGGATTACTTCCTACCAGACATACAGTTGTACACTGAGTCCCCCTATGCATTTATGAATCATCAAAAGCACTTTTGGGTGGAAATTGATTTTTATTTAATGAAAAGCTATGTTTTAGATCAAAACAGAAAGACGCTCTGTTTTAAACAGGTTCCAATTATCAGATACATGTCTAAGTGATTATTTTGAAATGGCTTGGTCTGTCACTGTTTTCCGCATAGGAACAAATAATCAGACCATCCATTCTGAACTAAAAATTGTATATTTCATTCTACCAAACCTTTTCCAAGCAATGTAAATAATAAATTAAATTAATGGCAAGTTCCAAGATTTTCCAAAAAAAATAAACCACAAAATTTCACATTTGCACTGAAAATGTTCATGCATTCTGCATGGGTACAGTACATTCATCATCTAAAATAACAAATTTACCTAAAAATGGGTCACACATATTCAAAATGATACATATTTTTTTGCTAGTTTTTGTTCCTAATGCCCCTTTTGGTCATTGAAAAACCCTATGCAAAAAAAAGAAACAAGAAACTGTAAATTTGTGAATCCAATTATTATTATTATTATTATTATGGAATTGATTATTGTAATTGTGTATTTTCATCATATTATGTATTTGTAAGATAACCCAGAATATTCAATAATAAAAAGCTGACCTTTTTATGGTAGTTTCACTTTGTAATACCATAGCAAGTAAATTTTTCACATAAGTCATATCAACCAACCTATTTGTTGTCTTTGCACATGTCTGATGTTTAAATGCTACTATTGCTAACTTGAAAATGGTTAAAATTAGAGATCAATTGCAAACCGTTGAATTGTTTAAATGTAATGTACCTTAATTTCACAAATTTAATGACAACTCTTTTTTCTCTTTCATCACCTATCACAAGAGACAGGCTGTTGGTAATTCTGGAGCAGTATTTGTTAGTTTTCTGGTAAGAAAGACTGGGCCTGTACATCAGCAAAGGTACTGGAAGTGAAACACCAGGCCTGTATGTTTCAGTACCACTGTGGTCTGTTTGGAAATTCCCATGACAGTGGTGAGAGTACTGATCACCAATGGCAAAAGAAAAAACATTCAGAGAGAAAATATATACAGAACCAAACATGACTATTTTGAAATTAATATTTCATGAACCACAAAAAAAATTGGCGGGTGGTCTGTGTCCTCATTTGGGGATTTGATTTAATGCCATCTGGTGCATTCTGGCTCACTCTCACCCAGCTCCTGGAGTCAAACCCAAACCCCCTACTTTTA
>CM040750.1:30897193-30997193 GCA_022829145.1 Albula goreensis
ATAATCATTATTAGTGGAGTGCTCTGCCACTACTCTACTGTACCACCATGGTGCAAAGAAAAACAGGAGCAGGGACTAAGATGATAATTTTAGCCACACTTGACATAACTGAAAGAAGATTTCCTTCCAAAAACAATGCATGCAGGTATTGCATCTTCATCTGGGTTACATCTTAAAGGTGCCATGACAGCTCTTGACAAAAATCTACAAATTAACCAATACTAAGTCAAAAGAAAAAAGAGCAACTGACCAATGACATTATTTCCGAAGGTTTTGCAGTTCTGTACTCTGCTTACCCTGCTGTTACTTGAATGGTGATGGAGGATTAAACTACTGAGATAGAGGATAAACAGTCGGCTGGTGTTGAAAATCATTTGATGTGCCATGTGCAGCATGACGGAAACAGTCAGGAAGGCTCTGTGGAGCCTGATTATGGTTGTTGTATTGTAAGCCTAACATATCAAATTAGCGAGCCAACTTAAGAGAGTGCTGCAGTTGACATGTTGTTGAGAATCACAATGAACAGTAAACAATACTATTCCCCAAAAAATAAGCAAAATCTGCTTACAATCCAAATTCCGTGATGCACATTAGACCCTACCACTTGTCGTTTATTGCTGCCACATGTTTTTGTTTGTTTTGCCTTACAGCCCTATTTCACCGTCAGTTTGGAGCGGGTGGAAGTGTGCATGACCTGGGGCAGTCAATGTCTAAATACACTGCTAAGTCCTCCCACTGCACACCACACTGCCGGCACATTTGGCGCACAAATCCAAGCGCACACAGATTTGGCTATGGCAAATTAAGGATGAGCAACAGGTGACAATGAGCAAATTAGATACAGCCAACAAATAGCTGGAGGTGGGGACTCGGTTCTGATAAGCCAATAGGGTGAGGTGATGTCACAGGCACATGGCAATACACACAAGGCTGCTTGACAGTGGAACAATGGCAGAGGATGTGGTGGGAAGCACAAAGTAGAGAAGACAAATGAGAAATACAGGGTATAAACCAGCAAAAAAAAAAAAAAATGACACAAGACAAACACAGGATCAAGGTATGCAGTACAGAGCATTGTAAAAAATACATTTGTACAGTGTGTCTCATGCCATAACAATTCCCTAACCATGAATCCTTCATTCATGCTTGGAAAAAAAAGGGTAAAAAATCACTAGGATGAAAAACCCCTTTTTCCCTTAAATGATTTCCATCGTCATCTCTATTGCTTTCTGTAGCTTCAACACCAGCAAAGCTGAACACAGAAATATTGTAACCTGCTTCTTAAAATGTCTGGCTATGACATTTTTTGACAGTGCCTCTGTTGCCATTTACTTGTTATTTTAGTTTCAAGTTCAATAATCACCTCAGGTCATCATCATTGTGTATAAAAAAAGTTTTTCTATTTGTACATTAGAAGTACAGTCGTAGATTGCTGTTCTCACCCTTTTATCGTCCACTACACTCCACTCCAGCTTTATTTTGACCACAAAACCTTTCTTTGAAAGTTATTCACAAGAATATTGACAAGAATTTATCACATATGTATTTGAATGAATAAGATGAAGAAGTGCAATGGCAGTAATCAGCCTGTGCACATCTCTGGGTAGGCGATGCTGATCCACACACATTCAAGCATTCATAGACGCTGTCTATCTACATCCTCCAAGTGAAATCTGGAAAGTGGAAACATTGTTCATATTTTCAGCTAGTGTCTTGCAGAAGTGTTTTTTTATTATTGACTTTAAATTGTCTAAAGGTAGTTTTCACCTCTTATAGGCCTTCACTGAATTTATATCATTGGCTAGAGAATATTGGATATGTCCTGAAAAGCAGTGGATTTATTGCATGGCACTGGTTTTGCCAAGCTTATAGCAGGGAAGTGTGGGTCCGGCCACTGAGGGTAGTGATCATGCAATTGTCAGGGAAAGAGTGCTGAGCAACATCATAAAGCTGAGCATTTCAGCCTCTCACCCAGGCAGGGTTGTGTGAAACATGCACCTGTATGATGGCCTGGTGTAGGCCTGTGGAGGAGCAGGTGAACCAGAGCTTGAGGAGTGAGCCAGGAAAGAGAGCAGGCAGGGCAAAGAGAGAGAGGGAGAGAGCATGGTTACTGTCATTCACCCATGCCTGGTCAAAGCTCGGTCGTCCACAGGCCAGATACATTTACTGGGTTACTGTTGATGTTGTTGTTCATGCCTTGATAGGTTGTGTTCCCCTTTGTCGTTGATTTCCCCCTTGTACTATTCCCCATGTATTTCTGAATGCACGTTGTGCTCGACCTGGTTTGGCGCTTAATTAAAATTGGGTTTTATGTGTGTGTGTGTGGGGGGGTAAAATGGCCACATCTGGAGAAGCCCAGAATGACAATAGAAGGGGCGTGCAGGCACCAAAGTCATGGGACCACAAGCAGATGCCGATTTTCTGGCCCGCTGGGGGATCCTGGAGGGCCGGCACCCCGTGCAGCTACGCTTTTGGAATGTTCTAGCTGCTGACGTGGGAGCACGCCCTGCAACTGCTCGTGTCCCTGCCAGATGAGATGCAGCCACTGCCCTGTGGACTCGTGTGTGTGTGTGTGTGTGTGTAGGAGAGGACTGTGTGAGTGCATGTTTGTGTATGTCTGTGATTTTTAATATACATGTGAGTTTGTGTATACATGCACATGTGTGTATGAGTGTGTGAGTGCTTCTGTAAACATGGGCCTGGAATAGCCTGTTTTACACCCCTTGTCTGGGGGAAAGTGCAGTGCAATGGGGTTCACTCATGAGAAGTCATGCAAGCCAGAGTGCTCATAAAGGGTCATCCAGTGCACTGTTTTTTAACCTGCTGAACCCATCGTGTTTTTTCTCATTTGAAATGCCTCTCTCTTTACACTGTTTCTAGTACCTTACAAACCCTCAAGTGTTACACCTCCTTTTAATCAGCAGAGCCTTGCTTAAAAGAAATGATCAAAGTTTCCTGCAATACATAAAACTAATTAATCATTGAAATTGATATTGATCGAAAACACATTACAGTTAACTGTAACGTTAACTGTAAAGTATTTTTTCATTTATTGTTTCAATCATTCTGTTATATTATATCAACCCCCTGTTTGTACATCCAGGTCAATCTGACTCATAACAAAGTATGTAAAATGGAAATAAAGAACTGGTGAAAGTCGCAGGGCTTTTAAAGAATCCTTGTTTTTTGTTAAGCTGCACTGTATGCTGTTATCCTGTTCAAGCACTGGTCGGGGTGTATATTTTCATGCTGAGGTCTTTGGTCCGAGGCATAGACCATGCCAGTGTGGAGCTGGGCCCTCTCCCGAATGCTCTGACTCAACCCAAACACCAGCAGCTCTGCCTGCCCCTAATGCACTTTGTGGGTCATGGCAAACACACACACACACACACACACACACACACACACACACACACACACACACACACACACACACACACACACACACACACACACACACACACACACACACACACACTCTGTTCCAGGGGAAAACCACAAGTCATGCTAATGGAATGGATAAAGCACAAAAAAATAACGGTCGGTGTGATTGAATGCTGTGCATGGACTGAGGGAGAAGTGCAAATATCTGAGAAGGGTAGGGTTCATAAATTCTGGATATCCTTTGCAGCAGAAAGCTGTATTTACAAAACGACAACTGTGTGCTTGATGTTCTCGCACAGCGATTGTCCCTGTTTGACCAAAACGGCTTCTGTTATGTCATTAAGACCACAGCCCTCACACTAATTACGTAGAAAGCATGGTCCTGAGCTTCTGTTATGAGACCACAGCCCTCACACTAATTACGTAGAAAGCATGGTCCTGAGGAGAGGCCAGACTGGAGCATGCTGAGAAGAGATTAATAATGATACACAGCTATGTGGTGAAGGTCCATGATTGAATCTCATAGAACTACAATTTACATATAATGATAATTTAAATATCATAAAATCACTGTGCACCTTCGTCCTGAACTTGTTTCAGAGGAATATGGGCAATCGAGAGCCGTAATTTTATTGCACGGTTAAGACTGATGTATCCTTTTCAGATTCTCTTCCATTGATTGTTCTTACAAAAAGTTAATTAACAGTTGGGGGTGACTGTCCTTGTCAAATTAATAGTTTAAAACGGGCATTTGGGGTATGCTGGGCTTGTCAAAGCGAAGCTGGACTGTAAGGCTGACAGAGCCGTTCATTTATTTTGTCAGATAGCACCCCCCCCCCAACCCCCATCTTTCTCTTGCATTGCACATGCAAATGGATCTTGGTGCAAGGTGCCATGGTTATCTCTCTTTCCATCGATAAATAAATGGCTCCAACGGACCACAAGGCCCTGCTAATTTTCCAGCCCACTGAGGGAGCTTTTATTCCAGAAGCACCTCTCCCTGTCAATCATACCCTTGCCAGGCTCCGCCTTCACTGTTCCACTAACAGTTTCATTTCTATTTTACCCCCTCCCCCCCATCGCTCCCAAAAACACCCTCACTCCCCTTCCCCCACCTCACATTTGTTAGTTACATGCAAAACAATGCTGGTCCTAATGTTCAGGGTTTTAATTCAGTTCCTGTGAGGTAAAAGGCCAGTGCATTAAAGGCTGGGCACTAATCTTTCTGTGCTATCTAATCTCCTGATATTAAGTTCCATTTAACCATTGGGATACGCAGATAAGAATTATGCTTCCACCTTCGGTGGCCAGTCCAGAGTGTGGTCCAGGGACAGTGCTTGTTTTTTTTCTTTTTTTCCCCTCCCTCCCTGAAGGAGATTAATCGTTAAAAAATTAAGCCTGTCTGTGGAACGTGACCCTGTGTCCTTCTCCCCACATGATAAAGCACCGCAGCGAGTCCTTTGGCCTCAAAAGGCTCCTGGTGCCATCTGCACAATGTGTATGAGTTTCCGGGGATGAAGCCGCTGCCCTGGAGCAAACGCTCGCAGCGGCTGCAGCTCACCCGCCCTGTCCTAAGCCACTGGAACGCCAGCGCATCCCCTTGCTGGGAACTGCACAATAATAAAAAGCCAACCATTATTTATTTGAAATGTTTCCATGTGGCTTTACGGCTTTTTAAAGAGCTCTGGCGCAGAGGCCATCTGAGGCAGAACGGGCATGGTGACACGCCAGGCTGTAAACGCCTGGATGTGACCACCGCGCTGAGCTGTCTCTTCATCCTCCCAAGTGCAGAGAAACAACACATCCCATTTCATGGGCAAGAGGAATCCTCACCTGTGTAACTTCAGTAAAGACCAGCACAGACAGGTTTTCATATTCAGCATGTTCAACGAACAGTCCAAGAGCAGACTGACAAAGAATGCTGAGGGGTTTCCTCATTGTCATGGGAAAAGACAACGTAAAACATGAAGACAAAGGAGAGAAGGAACAGTGTGAGGGCGATGTGGGTGAGGAAAGTTGGGGCCAGTGTCTTTGCTCTCCTGGCCCTCTGCTATCTGTACAGTGGAGAATGTAATTACTCTTGCTCTCTGTCCTTCAACGGGGCAGCTCGGCAAACAAGACGCTCTGCGGGCTCCTGGGTAAATATATTACATTAAAACAAGCAGTGTGAGTCAACTCATGGAGTGGGGAGAGAGAGAGAGAGAGAGAGAGAGAGAGAGAGAGAGAGAGAGAGAGAGTGTTACAGACAGTTACAGAGAAAGAGGGCAGGAGAGAGAGTGAGAGAGAGAACCAGCATTGCCCATTGCCACACAGCATTGGCTGGCAGTGGACATATCACGCACAGACAGATCTTCTAAACTCAGGATTCTGTGTGAGTGATAGTGTGTGTGTGTGTGTGTGTGTGTGTGTGTGTGTGTGTGTGGGTGTGTGTGTGTGTGTATGTGTGTGTGTGTAAAAGTGCATGTGTATGTGTGTGTGTTGGCACTCTCATGCCATTATGTTCAGTTGGACAGTGAAATGTAGCCAGTTGCGGTAACGTCATCAAAAAGAATCTGCGGCGCACTTGGAACATGCTCCTCAGTTATAGGTCACGCCATTTATTTCTCATCTTTGCAATCGATTCTTGTGAAAAAGCCACCCAGGAATGCGATGAAACGAGGGGAACTGGGGCCAAGCCACACGCACGCAGACATAAACACAGTGCCTAATGACGTGCAGTCCTCCCTGCTGGTCCATTTTCAACTCCTCAGCTAAGCAGAACCATCTGAGCCGAGGTGGCACCAGAGATGTTTATTGGGGGCTTTAGTCCATCAAGTTGTTGTCAACAGTTCAGGAGGCTGTCAGCGGACAGACCAGATGTAGGAACGGAGCAGGGTTGAACAGGCGCCCAGCCTTCTCTCCTCTGAGTTACAGTTCTCTTCAAGGCTCCTCTTCTCTGAGCCAGCACAGCCCCCCTTACGCCCGCTGGAGGGAAAAAGTGGTCACATCTCCACTTCTTATTACATAGGACCATGTCTCACAAATAAAGACCTACTTCCTCCACTTCCATACAAAATCATTTTGTCATTGGACTTTTTTTTATCTGCCTTTTTAATCAGAGTAGTTAAAAGTGATTAGAAGTGCTGGTGAATTTTAAGCAAAGTTTTCCCCCTGCATATCGATGCAGTGAAGCGGGACTTTTAGCAGATGACACATTGGTTAAATGCAGCAACACAAATGTCCATGGAAGGAAAAAGTGTTGTATTTGTTTTTGTGTGTGTGTGAAAAAATGGATGGTGAGAGAATTAAACAAAATGCCTGAAAGATGTAACACACTGTTGCCATGCTGATTGTCTTCCCCCCACTCCCCCCTTTCTAAAACCCCCTCTTTCCCCCACACCCCCACGTTGAAATGCTGGGCAATGTTTACCAAAGTTTAGATAATCTCATTTGCATATTAGATGTGATTAGCACAGTTCATTGTCAGGATTATGCTGATTGGGTGACATGCTTGCATACTGTCCATGGATAGATGTGTTGGGTTTTGCATTACAGGAGCAAGTCTCATCTGCAGCAATGCTAATGAGCATACCTATGTAAATGAGGTAAAATCCGCAGCGTTAGTAAAACAATATACTCATTCTGTCTTCAAGGATATGCGTGCATGATTCATCTTTTGGACACAGAAATCCTGAAGCCCTTCTATGGGTATACACATTGCAAGACTGTTTTTCTCTTATCTTACCAGCATATTTTATCCAGATATCCCCCTAAAATACATTAAAAAACAGAAGAAAGGAAATGTACCAGTTCCTAAAGAAGCTATATTACATAAATCTGTTTACGCTACACATCAGCATTTATGATCCTTTTATAGCACAAGTTATTGTCTCTGACTTAAGAACTATTTACTGACATATGTACTGAATAAAAAAAGCTGTTAAACAGCTAAGCCTAAATTTCACATGCTGTGAATGTCATCATTGCACTTGACACATTTTTAATAGATATGTTCAGAACTGAACCTATAACTTCCATATAACTAATTAGTCTCTACCTTTAACCATTATTATGTCCAGCCTGAACTTCCATTTCCATAATATGATGAATTTAGTCTCAAACTGTCATAAGAGTCATAAGAGACTGCAAGGAAGTGGCTGACCAGGGGGAGAAGATGAGAGGCATTATTTGCATGGATGTCTTGTGTGTATATATGAGTGCATGTGTGTGTGTGTGTGTTTATTTCTCTCTGAGTGTATTTGTATGTGAATGTGTGACTTTGTGTCATTTCCTGTCTTCCCCCTATGAGGCTGGGCAGGTTTGGCTCCTCTGTGTGAGACCACAGGGCCCCAGCTGTACCCCTCCCCTGTGTCCCCAGTTCAGGGTTTTCACTTACATCTGCTACAGCTGGGAAACGGCGTGCTTTTCTCTTTTTTTAAACACTGTGCACCTGAAGGCATTTGTGTACATTTTAGTGATCTCTGACCTTTAAACCCCTCCCCTCAGCTCAATATGGTCACTGAGTTCATGGGTGGAGCTATGGAGAAAGTAGGGTACTTACTGTCTGCTGTTCAGGGTGTGTGGGCATATTTAGAATATTTAGACTGCTATTCTAGCTATCACTACCACTGCTACCATTTCATATATTAGACAGAAATACAATGTGCTTATCTTATATGTATATATAAATATAGATTATTTAAGAAAGTACAATTTACAATATAATTTTGTTTGATTTTGTAATAGCTGTACATAGAGAGACCTTCAGCCCATAAAATCAGACTATATAGTTTATATGTCCTAGAAAATGGAAAATATATATTGCATATGTTTGTAAGACAAACTATTTTTAGTTTGTTGCTTGGGTAAACAGGCTACTTTGTGTTTCGATTAAAAATAGCAAATACTGAGAATGAATGAAAGAAAAAAATTAGGCAAGATGATTTGTTGAAGTTTGCAAAGTCAAAAATG
Source organism: Albula goreensis (assembly GCA_022829145.1). NCBI lineage: Eukaryota > Metazoa > Chordata > Actinopteri > Albuliformes > Albulidae > Albula > Albula goreensis. Next base: position 30,905,528 of record CM040750.1, read on the forward strand.
AATCCATATGTGCTATTCACCATCAACATTAGATCTGATTGATTTAAAAAATGGGACGTTGTGCTTTTAGCAGGACAGAAAGTGAAAGCCCAGGGCTGGTGGCAGTAACGACACTGCCACTTCTGTGGCAAAACTCCACAGAAGCACTGAGTGCAGGACTGCCACATTAACCCCCTTTGACCTTCCATTCTTACCTGCTATAAAGGAGTGGAGGCCACCCTGTCCCCACACCCCTCTAAGCACATATCACTGGGCCTCTAAGTGCCCCATGCTAATTAGAAAAGCTCCATTATTGCGTGAGTTGCGTGGTGTGTGTGTGTGTGTCGATGTGCATACTCTCTGTGTCCATGTCTATCATGTCAGTGCATACGTGCATATATAATGCATTTGTGTATATTTGTGTTTGTGTATATTTGTGTGCATTTGTCTGTGCATATGTATGCAGGACTGAGTGAATATGTGTGTACATGTGTCATTTCTCTGTGAGTGTTTGAGTGTGAATGTTTGTGAGTTTCTACATTTGTGTATTTGCATGTGTGTACATGTGTGAAAGTGGATATATCTATGTAAATAACAAGACATGTTCGTCGAACCACAGCGGATACCACAAGCATATACATTGACCAATGGTCAAGCATAAACAACCCCTGAAAGTTTCAATCCGCTCATGTCATCAGTTCATTGTTATGCATTGCTTGAAGTAGATGTGTTTTTCTTGAGCATTAATCAAATTTTTTAATAGAGACGCCTCGTACTATACCTGCATGTATGTATGTAAGTATGTGAATACAAGTGTGTGTGTGTATTTGTGTACATTCACAGATATACCTGTGCATTTGTGTGTGTGTTTGTGTATGTATGTGTGTATGTAAAGGCCTAATAGTGAGCAGCATGTGAACCTCTCATTTCAGCCTTTCTCACAGGCACAGCAGGGCCGGGCAGCCCATGGCCATCAGACGCACACATGTCACACTCATTACACACCCGGGGTGGGCGATGTGCGCGGAACTGCGCCTGGCACAGGGGCTGGCATGTCAGCACTCAGCCCGGACTCATGAATGCAACAGACTGTCACGGGTCTCTGTCAAAGGAGCCCCGAGAGGCTGGAGCAAAAATCTAATTCCCACCAATAATCAGACACGACAACCCTGCCTTAATCTCATCTTAACTTACTGTAGAAAGCCAGGAAGGCGTGGTCAAGTTAAACAGGCCCTTTGCTTCAAACTTCGATGACCTCTGAAACAGACAAACTCAGTAGAGCAGTGAGAGGAAAAATTAATTTTTGAATTTTCATTCATTTACACTGCATAAAACATAAAAAATAACCAAAACTGCACTAATGAATTTACAATGTAGTATAATAACAGTTTGGTGCTTAACTGAGAATTTGCAAGAATGTGACCATACTGCAAAGATCAGGTTGGAAGAAAAAGTCACTGACAAGAATATGGATAAAACATACTTATTTCCACAAATTTGCAAGGTTTGAATTTAAATGAACAAAGGAATAGTGTGCGTGAGTGTGTATGTGTGAGTGTGTGTGTGTGTGTTTGTGTGTTTTATTTGTTTATTTATTTTTTGCAAAGATCTTGAGCTGGCTTTGAAATCTCTCTAATGTGAAATCTAACACTGCTTTAGTGGAGATTAGGAGAAGTAAGAATATTATCAATTTAACCAAAACATGCAGTAAAAGAATAGGAATAATTGGCGCTCTCCGAGCACATGTGTGCCCTGCTTTGGAATAGAGATGTCTGGGCCTTCTTGCGGTTATTGATCGACGAGCGCTTTGAGAACAAAGAGTTAATCCCTGAAAGGCGAACAGCAGAGATTTCTCCTAAGTCATGAAAGTTTAAAATGTTTGCTTTTTTTGTTTAGCCCTGCGAGACATGTTCTCAGTGTAGCTGCCTGTGTGACCCCAGGCACATTGGAGATCCAATACTGAACTCTATTCATCCTACATTGAACCAGTCAATACCTATTATTAGCTACTGTTGGCCTATACACTGGGTTCTGGGAATGAAAAGTAGGTTTTGAGATTGGATGGGCTGGGGAGGGAGAGTTGAAATACCCCTTGTCCTTGATTGTACAATGATTTTTTTTCATGCAAACTGCATTTAATATCACAGAAACAGCAGACGTAGATGTAATTGTAAAATAATAAAAAATACAGCCATTGCAACACAAAAAATGCTTCAACATCAATACAATTTTGAAAAAAGTAAAAATTGCTTGTATTATAACATCATATTATTTTCAACTTGCGGCACAAGGGTTGCCAGCCCATCCTCTGGTCTTCCTCTGGCTGTTTTAGCAGGCCTCAGCAATCAGGATAGAGACCAGGAAGACAAATTCAGGTCTGGGTGCAGACATGACATTATTGGGCCGCAGCAAAGGGTGAGATAGAGCACAAAGAGCATGCTTGCTAAAAGGTAAAAAATAGTGGGTTTAATTATAACAGCAAGGTAACTGCAATAAAGGGAACAACTAAACAAGAAAAAAACAAAGTGGTGAAATTAAGTGACATGTCCAAAACCATGTCCTGCGTTGTAAGTATTCATTTTGAAATGACAATTAGGAGTGACCAAGAAACCCCAGATTCCTTTACTGTACTCTCTGCATTTTTGGTAATGCAGTTCATTGTTATGTAGATACCCACTGTTTTCATCCTCACGGGTTACTGAATACATCTAATTGGACTACAGAGGGTCTGTGTGGGGTTTACAAAAATCCAAAAAATGAAGGAGCCCCTATAGCTGCACCCACCTCTGGAGCTCCTGCAGTTTTGAGGTAAGCTTTCAGCACTAATTTGTTGAAACGGCATGGAGGGAAGTCCAAGCAGCCGGGCTGCAGGTGCTTGCCAAAGCCTGCTTTTTGTCTCGTCTGCTCCCTGGTCTGGAGCTCTCTGGCATTCATTTTCTAAAGCTCTTTGTTTAAAAGGCCCGCAGATCGGGGCATGCCCTCACCCCTCCTGTGGCAGACATCGCTGCTGATTACACGCGTGTACAGAGTGAGATTCTCTGAGAGATCGAGTATCTTCTAATAGAGCCCAAACGTTCTCTGTTTTGCTTAATAAAGGGGGGAGGAGGGGGCAGAATAATACTATTCATTGTTCAGAAGTGATCCTTATGTTTCACAATTTACATGCTGCTCATAATGGACAACGAAGGCTGAGGCTTGTGTTTGTGCCATGAAACCACCCCTGATATAAGAAAGGGTGTAACACGATGAACGCTGTGCTTTGGCGCTCACTATCAACGCGTCCAAACGCCTGGGTCCCCCTCCCTCTGCACACATCCCATGGGTGCGCGGTCCCGTCAAATCAGGAACCAGACCTCCTCTGACTTAATGGGGCCCATCAAGTTGATTGAGGTCTGGTGGAGATGTGGGTAATTTGAGCGCCCCTCTGGTAGAACAGGGTTCCGGTGCAGCATGGAAAGCAGGATCCCCCTTCCTCTGACTCCTTGGAGGGTGGGAGAGTGATTCTGGTTGGCCCAGTTCAACAGTCATTCAAGTGCTGGCAGTGTGCTGCAATCGCCATGTAGTTGAATAAATCCCATGTGCAGCTGGCTTGGACAGACTGCCACAAACACGCTTGACCAGAGGAAACACTACTGCATGATGAGACTGGGACAGCACAGCTGCCTGACTCTCTACTCTCCTGTGTGAAACTCTGGCCCTGTGGGGCAGCTGGCCGCTGTCTTTACCAGGGACTCAGTGTTACAGAGGCTACGCCACCGGACAGAACTCCAGCTAGACCAAAGGTTCAAAATACAGAGATTTCCCTGGCATTCACTTCATGTGTGGAGTGTGTTTCATTTGGAATGGGAACATTTCTCCATGCATCACCTCTGACCTCATAAAATCACTGTGCTTTACAGGAAATGAGCGTATGTGATATCCAGAGAATTGAAAGCTCAATCTGGATGTAGTATTTGTCAGGTTATGGTGCATTTTAACAAAACTATACATTTAGTTCAGAATTGGACAGCAATTGTTAGCCTATCAAAGCATTTAAACTCATTTTATCTCTTGAAATTACCAAAATTGTGTTCATTCCATCTCAAATTACAAAAAAAATATAAAGATTCCCCTTATCTCTAAAAAAAAGCAGTCTGGCTGAGGTCAACCATTAGGGTGTTTGTGATTTTATTCTAGAGTGACTGCAGTCAAAACTGAATATAAGAAAATGTGTGAGAATACATATACATGCTATGTGCTCTGTTGCATTTTAACAATGCTTCACTTTGAACATAGTGACATGACTACACAGAACAAGATGAAAAAACTGCAACTCTACACGCGGTCAAGTTTAAGTCATACCCAGCTAATAACATGAGGGGTTGATCAATCACTTGTCTTATCCTTTTAATTTGAAGTACCCTGTTCCTGCTTTTAAGTGGCAGGCCAATGCAACATATGCTTTTAAAGTTGTCCATTGCCCTAGCTGCAAGCGCAAGCTGTTTTTTCCAATGTGAGGACGGGCACTTGAAGATGCTTGCAGGCACCTCTCTTTGTCACCAACGCTTGTCTTCAAAACTGTTATGAAGGAGCGTTTGTGCGTCTGTGGCCAGTACCTCCAGTGCAGCTGAGCTAGTTCTTTAGTTCATCTGCACAATGTCAGAGAGGGCTGACTGAGCCAGTACTACAGAGCACACTGCCGTTCTAGGGGGATCAGACCCTTAGCAAAACATACTGAAACAGATGTTGATATTTTATTTATTTTATATATATATATATATATATATATATATATATATATATATATATATATATATATATATATATATATATATATATATATATATATATATATATATAGTTGACAATCAGTACCCAGCTATATAGATAGTTTGGTACTGAGTGTGTGTTTGCCACCTGTCTGTCCTGAGCCAACACACAGTAGACGGAGGAGGGTAGTTTTTAATCCTGTTATTTCAGCTGCGTCCAGATTTAAATCCGTCTCTGTCAACCCTGTCTGATGTGATTACATCGACCAGAACTCCAATCATTTGAATATGACTGAATGTGATGTGAAAGAGGACAAGAATCACAGTTTCCCCCAGTAAGAAGGAAAACTGTTTAAAAAACAAAAAACATTTTAAAACATGATGCGATTCGTGAAGTGTTTCTGTTAAAACTCATTTAACAGGCAATTAGGATAATATGAAACATTTCCTTAATTGTCTGCATCAATAAAATGATGGAATGTAACTCAAAATATGCATTTACAAATTTACAGATTGATCAATGTTCACATTGTTATCAATGTGTATAGCTATTCCAATAATTTTAAGAGTAGAACTGTTCAATCTATAAGTCATTTTTGTGTTATTCATGTAAGGTAGCAATTGCAGGTGACCTCCCTTGACCTCTTAGTTCCTCTCAGCCGAATCTTCAGACGGTTCGAGGAAATCCTTGGAATTTGTCCATCTTAATATCAGCCTGCCATGAGGTGCAGGCTCTCTCTACAGTGTAATGAAAGGTTGTCTGAACAATACACATTATTTGTTAAAGGATATTACCCTCCCCTTGCTCCGTCCCTTCCTGTGACAGGAAGTAATGGGCCACTTTTGATAAACAAAGACACCGGCGTGCAGATGCCCTACACTGACAGTGACTGAGAGGGGGCAAGATGTACAGTGACAAGAAGCAGCGCAAAGGTGCGCAGACACTCGCTATGGAAGGATTTCTGATGTAGGTGATGTGGCATCACTCGTACCACAAACTGTCACTTCACCTGCAAGGGTATTTTTTTTTTTATTTGAGCAACTGATCTGAAGCCCGCCTGCAATTGACATCAATGGAACTTCCCTCCCCTCTTCTCCCTTTTAGCTTATATGATCACAACTTATGTAAAAAAGCAAATAAATAGAAAAAGAGAAAGGGCATTCATAATTGCTCTCAGGTGTTTGCTTGCAGCATTTAATCATAACAAGCAAGGCATGAAGGCACATGGCACACCTGTGTGTCAGTTATGTCAGATGGCATTGCTATGACATCACTCTCAGCTGTGATACCAGTGTGTTCACTGGACTCAGGATGCAAGTTCTTGTTAATTTTCCCCCTTATTTTCAGAAAGACAACTCCCCTTTTACAGCATGAAACATTTTAAAGAAAAGAGGAGAAGGGCAGAAAAGAGGAGCAGAGCACTGTAAACTTTCCAGCACTCCTTTGTAGCTGGATATTTTCTGGAGGAAAATTAGATTTGCTGACAAGCACACACTCGTAGAGGCAGAACTTACCGACACACAGAAATAGATACACACATGCAAACACAGTCTCAAATATATGCACATGCACATGTCATGCACAAACATACAAAAGGGAGAGACTTTTGTTGTGAGCAAGAAACTGTATTTATAGATCTGAGTGTTTGCATCTCATCATTGGTAAAAAGTAGAACTCAATTCTATGTTCAGGGAACCTTTAAATTGAGGTGTGAAAATGTAAAGGATTTCAAAAAGCATTTTTACCATGGAATCAATAACTTGTTTACAATTGCATATCAAGAATTTGCCCTTACTCCCCCTCTCCATTACCATGAACTACACCTTATTTAAAAAATATGCTTTCCCCAATGTTTACTGTACAACAAAATTTTAGAAAAAAAAAACATAATTTCTTGCTTCTGAGAAAAAAAGTAATTTTTCTGGTAAAATTGTGAATTTTGCTTGACACCAGCCTTCTTTGGATCTATTTTGGTGATCTCCATAGGGGCATCAGTAAAAACCTTAGCCTTTTTATTTGTTGTAGATTTATTGCCTGTAGTGTGGAGATCAATAGTTGCAAGAACAATAAAGCATAGAGAAGTGTGATTTAGAAAATACAGCTGCTTCTGGCTTATGGAAACTGCAAGCTGCATACAATAGGAATTACCGAAATGGCATGCGTGCACCACAGGACAATTCATCATGACAGCACAACCATCTTCTGTCTGCACAGAAAGAGTTCAGTCACATTAAAAAATATGAGGGGAGAATGCCCAGTTTAACTTATCAAATAACTATATGTAAAACTATATGTAAAATACTATATTGTAGCCATACACTGTTAATGAAGATGAGGATTACTTCAAAAACAAAAAGCAAAAAGCTAGTTGAAAGCAACCTCAAGATGCATGCCATTCTAGCTCCCAACAGTCATATTTCCATAACATCATCATTTCACATCCTGTTTCACCTTATGTAACCTTACATTACACATGATACATAGATGTATATTTTGTATAGACAGAGATAAAAATCATTAGCACATACAGAATGTTATCATATATATATTTAAAACTTCCTGGTTTATTGTGTTTGTAAGGCGTTGGGTGTGCATAAAAAGAATTGGACAGTCACAGCTAATAGAGCTAGGAGGACCATGACTGAGAAAAGGGAGAAAAAAATGGTAGACATTTTCATGAAGTGACTGTGCTGTACTCAGAGAGTCGCCTCCACTCTTAGGGAATGTTAGTCTCAAGTCATTTAGATGTGCCATGTCTGTTAAAGTGTATTTGGTGCCCCCCCGCCACAGGCCAGCTCATATCCCAGGCACAGAGAGGAATAACAAACCGGGGGGAAGTGTGTGAATTAATAATCCTAATGTTGAGTGGCACGGCGTGGATGCCTGGAGACTCCTCGGAGAAGGCCCGTGTTCTAATGAAGCTCATGTCCCCTCTGCCTGCTCTCGCCCCGATGCTGAGTGCAGGGGACCAACATCTTTCTGACAGTGCTCCCCGGGTCCTGCCGAGGCTGTCCCACAACCCATACTTCTGGGGCGGGGGCAGATATCCCAGCATCTGGCACGGGAGGAGTTTTATGGAAGCGTCCTGCAGTGTCAACATCGTCTGCCTCTGCACACAAGGAGTGGGAATGCTGGGAGGTTCTGACTCTTGCAGACCATCACAGCTGCACTACTTAATCGGGTCAACATCTAATGGGAAATGCATGTCCCTCAGTGACAGAGTGCCCCCCTCTCTCTTTCTGTCTCTCCAAAATTACTTACATGCAATGAAAATGCATGTACTAATCAGTACTCCTTTACAATATATATCTGGCTAGTTAAATACCTATTATTCAAAAGTATTACGTGTTGTTACTACATAAAAAAATTCCCTTTTCAGTTTCTTTTGTTTTTACCTCCCTCTCAGATATTTACTGGCATGAAATACGAAACATTAAAAACTGCTAAAGTATATAAATGTGTGCTTCTACATTTATTATATTATATGTACATATACACATGACTGAGAGAGAGACTCACTGATGAACCAGCCCCAAAAAAGAAAAAGGTAAAAAGAAAAAAAAATACATACAGAATATATTTCAAAAGTGTTTGTTTCCAGTTACTATACATAAATATTTATTTATTTAGTTAAAGGAAAACTGTATTATAGTATATAAAACTATATATATATATATATATATGTATATGAGTGATCAGTGATATTGAAGTGTTGCATTGTATTACATAAAGTTTGAGGTTACTCATCACTACTACTCACAACATTAGTTACTCTCTCTCTCATTCTGTCCTTCTTTGTTTATCTCCTCAGCCCTCTGCCATTCTGACCAAGCTGTCCCTCCAAACAGCTCAGCCAAGGTTACGCTAAATAACAGCTCAGAACATTTGGACATGAAACATTAAACAGATGCACATAGCTGCTGATCCCTAAAGAATCTGAGTCGCCGCAGAGTATGATGTAAATCTTAGCATGGGTGAGATGGGTGTCCTGTTTCTGGCCCGGAACTGCTTCTCTTCAGCTTTTAATCAACCTCAAGGAGAGTTTGGAGCTTTCCCTCGCCTTTTTACGGTAAACCCGCCCAAAAGCCGAGGGTAACTTTCACACATCTGGCTAACTGCAGAATCCACGCTCTCCCCTCCAAACTGAGCCTGTGCCGAGCACTGTAATTCTACCCCGTTCGTGTGAGCGACTTCACCACATCAACTCAACCTCCATGGGCACCGCGGGCATGAATTCACTCCTTTTACACAAAGTCTGCCAGGATAAAGACAAGAAAGAGAAGACCAGGAGAAAACTGAAAAAGCTGTATGAATATGATTTATTTTGTACAAGAAGTTTCTGTGCTCGCCACCCTCCATTCTGAAATTATTACTATTATTTTTTATCAGGAAGTGGAATGGGGTAAAAAAATGTAAGTGAGAAAAATAGAGAGGTAGCCTCTGCTGAAAGCATCAAACAGGCTTCTTTAGAGTCCCATAATCCTTGTAAATGCGTCTCCTGGGCTACAGCATTAAACTACAGGCCAGAGAAGAGCAATAAAGAAGCAATGCCCCTGACAAGTCATCTTAGCTCTGATTACAGGGCACTGCTGTTTCTTTCTCTCTTTCACTTTTCCTTTTTGTAGATGTGTGATCCCTATGAGCCAATAACTGAATAATGTGTCATCTCTCTTGATCAGTTTGTGATTCTCAGGAATATAAGTGTTTAGTTGTCTGAAACACACATGTACTATAAAAGGAGCTGGTTCGGTATTTAGAATTTCTTTAATTACTTTGTACTTGTGTGATCTGTACTCTTTTCGCAAAGACAGCCTCATAGTTCAGCAAGGGAAATGTGTGCCACACTTCATAAAATGAAAGAGGATGAAGGGGGAGTGCAGTGGTGAGTGTGAGAGCCTGCAATCTGCCTTGTGCCAAAGGCTACAGAGAAGGTCTCCACATATAGAGGGTCTTTTCACAACAATTCTCCCTGTCATGTCAAAATGCATTAGTCTTCCTTTAAGTTTTGGAATTCCATGCCACTGAATGCAAACTGAATGCATGTAATGGCAATATAAATGGACAGTAAACAGCTTTATATATCTTGGTGAATGCAATGAGAAGCTGTGCTGGACCTACTGTTGCTGCTGACAATTTCTTTACATTTACATACACTCGCACAGACAGACATACACACACACACATACATGCACACACAGACCTTTCTACATACATGTACACAGATATACAACAAAGACAAACACATATACAAACACACACAACCACTCACATGCACACACACACACACACACACACACACACACACACACACACACACACACACACACACACACACACACACACACACACACACACACCCTTACTCTACTGGGTCACCAGGTTGAAAATAACTTGCTCTAGAATTCTATTATAATTTCTAATAGTAATAGTGGTACAGTTTTTGAGGTTGCTGTATTGCCCCTTAAGCTATAACAAAACCTCACACAAGACGATTCTGTCAGATTCTAATGCAGCTCCACAGTCTGTAAGCTACAGGGGTCTTCACCATGGATGGGTGGGTGGGAGGAGTTTAAGCATTTCCATTTAATTCAGCCCAGTTAAAGCAACGAGTCTCTCTGTGACATGGTCCCAGGCAGCTGAGACAAAGAGGCCAACATGATGCGAAGGCACAGTGCGTAATAAGGATCCCGGCACAGACGAGGAAGGAGGGAAGAGTCCAAGAGTCAGGGGCAGAGCCACACAAGACTGCAGGGAAGAGCCTGCAGGGCCCTTGATCAAGCGGCCGTCTTTAGATGAATTACTTATTAGAGAATATGAGCTGATGGAAGGGGCCTTGTTCAAGCCTGTGATCTCTCTGCCAGTTTAGCCAAAGTCCTTTCTTCAGCTCCCCGAGCCAGTTCATTTTATCTGGCAATGTCTCACGCCTCAGCCATCCAAAATGAGACGCTGAAAAAACAACCAAAAAAAAAAGGCCTAGCTGTGTTAGGCCTATCTGGCTTGTATTGGGAAGTACTGTTTCATTGCTTTGCTCTGCGTGCGCACTGTTCGGAGTGCTGTGGTTTCATGGTTCTGCACCATGGGTGGCATGGGGGCACTGCTTCAGGGTCCCCTTCCAAAGCAGCTATGTGACAGGCCAAAACTTTAGACATCAGACATCTGGAGCACCTGGAGGCACACCAGCTAATATCAGTGAACAGTGCAACATGAGCATACATGCATGCAACAAAAGAAAGGAAGGCTAAAGAAGTGGAGTGTTATACAGGTGATAGAAGATCATTTTAATGTTTGTTACAATTCACTTTTATGTTTTGTTTGAGCACAAAAAAGATAAATTGCATTAATTTTGTGGCTGAAGCTCATTCCTGATCTTCAGTCAAGACAAAGAAATGGAGCTGTGCAATAAAAGCATCACCACTTTACAGAAGAAATAAAATAAAATGTTGAATTTTGCGTAGGGTCACGAAAACAAATTAAAGTGTGGGTTCTCACTCGTGCATGCATAGGGCTGCGCCATGTCCAAGCAAAGGGCTGAGATCCGTAATGTACCTGTGGCAACAAAAGCACAGGGACCAACATTCTGCTCTGACACGTGCTGGCAGCATGCAGCTCCGGGCCACTTTAACACCCTGCGTAAATCAAAACCCAAACAATAATTCCATATAACTTCTGTTCCTGTCATGTTGAGAGATGTAATTTAAGGCCAGTAAAGGCGACCCCCACGGGTCATTCTCTCCACTCCTCCGTGAGAGGCTGCAGCTGTGTCTGCTTTAGCGACAGCTATGTCTGAGGGGCAAGTGCTGATAAAAAATAATGGTGCTGCAAACAGCTCCCCCCACACATCTCCTTCCCTAAACTGTGTCAATGGTCAAATGAAGACTTCTCCTATGGTCGCCTGCGAGAGAGAATCAGAGAGAGAGAGAGCAAAAAAAGGGTGGGGGTATACATAGAGGAAACTGATATGTAAAGGAAAAAAGAAGTGCATGATTAGTTGCCCTAGATTTTTAAAATTATCTCCTGTTTTGGGCATTAAATAAAATAACCATAGTAATATAATCAAGTGGCCCCATTACGGAAAGTTCCCATGTAGGGCAATTGAACTGAATGAAGTGGTGTCCTCAAAGTGTGCAGAGACTGAAATCAGGTTGTTCCTGGGAGCCATCGGTAATGAACCTCATCAGCTGTGCACTGCTAATGTGGATTGGACTGACCCAGGTGTGATACTGCACGGGCCTTAGCAATATCTGAAACCTTGTAATATTTCATACTGAATGGTTAAATACACAAATGCTGCACTGATCTAAAAGTAGAATTATAGTCTTATTGTTAATGTATATCCAAAGCTATGTTAATGTGTTAACATGTACAAATGTTCTATTGTACATGTTGTGTGACATTGTGTTTGTGTGTGCACACACACATGCACATAATATAAATAAATCCAAACTTACAGTCAAGTTTATTAAAAACATCCTTCACTGACACACACATTGCTTTTTTGACCAAAAGCACATAGTGTCACAAAATATGAATCTTATATTTCCATTGTGAAATATTTCAGAAACTGTGCAGGATATTTTTTCACTTCTATATTCACTTCTTGTAACTGTAGTCAGCCATGCTGTACAGCATAGGAGTTCTGCTTCTAGAAATAATAGAATTTGTTTCTGAAAGTGCAGGCAAACACATTATACTGGCATAGAAAATGTATTGAGAAAATGTCAATGTACCATTGGTGTGTTTATAGAGAGAGAAACAGAAGGAGTTTGTGAATGATAAATGGCCATTGATTCCCTGAGAGCTAATTTTTTTAAATGTATTATTTGGACTGAGTGTGTGTTTCTATCAATTAAACATTGAATGTTAATGTATAGAACATTTGCATAACCTTGTTTAGTTAGGTCCAGTTGGGCTCAGCCCTAGACATTATGGTGGTAATGTAATTCTGTCGATATAATATGTAAAAATTCAAGGCTCTGGATATCCAACCTTTTGTTGTAAGCTCGACACACTATCTAAAAGCCCTTCAGAACTACTAGTGGCTGATGTTTTTAATGTATTCAGGTTTTTTTGCAGTACCTCACTAACAGTGCAAGCTGAATGATATAATCTGATAATTGGGGAGACAGCTCTGGAGTCGTAATCTACCCCTGTTACAATGTGGCATTGTGGCTCCTCTGAACAGTGGGGCTTTTCTGTGCTGGTCGGCTCAGATGCAGCATACTGTTGCTGTGGCCAGGCCAGTGGGCAGGGGTCAGGCCAATGACGGTTAACACTTAATTAGATAACACCAAGCATCCTGGATGGTCATTGCCCCTTTGAGGTGCAGTGGGCTGAGCGGTGATTTGGCATTCATGCCCTAATCTAATTAACTTTCCTCGTTTTGGCAAATAAACACTACTTATCTGTACATGGCCCGTGGCAGTGTGAGACTCTGGCTGTCTGCACAGACCGTCTCAAACACAGAACGCAATTACAGTTACAGACAGAAGGAATCAAAAAACTGACATTTGTTTTTATGTTCTGGAATCAGTCAATGTTTTTATGTCCTAATGCATGACTTTTAAATCATAATTAAAGACAAATGTTGATTTAATTTAAGTCCAAAAAACACAGGAAAAGAAAGCAGGTGTTTTTTTTTTAAACAATGAACCATCAAAGGGCAATCACTTAAAAATAACAAAATAGGGCAGGTTTGCGGGGGTTGTGGTGGGTGGAGGATGGCTGTAGGTCAGATGGACAGCGAGAGTCCTGGCAGATCAGGTGTTGGAGTGGTCAGAGTAGAGCTGAGGCCATCTGAGCATGTCTGAACAGCTGACTGACCCCTACCAAATCACACACAGTGATGACTCAAATTAGACATTAACCAGACGGTGACAGCATGCAGCCCAAGTGAAACATCCCAGCAGTTCCACTACCATAAGGAAGCAAATGTATCCTGGGGAGGTAAGAATGATTACTTCAGATTGTTAATATACAAAAAAGATGTTTCTAAATTGCTTTGTTTGGGAACATGTGGAATTATGTGATTTGAGAAATCCCCATATCCTTCCTGAAGTGATGACATGTAAATTGAAAATGTTCAATTTACACCATGATATTTAAAGCAATACGGAAAAGATGCATTTTCTGTCTGGCCATAATAATGTGTCACCTAACATTTTCCTGAGCAGCTGACATAGTTAAAACATTAAGTTCAGGCATTCACCAGCTTTTATATTTTATGAACACAATGCATATTTCCCTCAGTCATGCTAATTTGCATTGTACGTCGTGTGTAAAGTATACCAGTTGGCATTGATCTTTAATAAGACCCATTATTTGATGGAGTGAGGGATAAGAGCAATGAAAAGTTTTACTTTTTCCTCATCTACTATTTCTGCTGAGAAGAAAGAAAGTGAATGTTCCCTTCTTCACAGGGCTGATTTTTCATGCAGGCCATGAGTATAAGATATTCTGAGGAATATTTACTGTGGAATGACCGCGGGAGAGACGTGGGCAAGGTGGCATAGAGAAAGAACCTGCACAAGGACAGACAGAGTTGCCGCCAATGTACTGACCTTGATCCTCTCATCACCCTCCGTCTTCTCTATCTCTCTCCCCGTCCAATCACTCTGTCTGGAGTTTTAGTGAGCAACCCCTCACTCTCATACTCTCCATACAATACTTTTGTTCTTCTATTTAATTTTTCTTTTCCCTCTTACAAGTAGCTATAGATTTCATAATAATAAATATGGCATATCATATTTCATCATGAGGAACAATTTAAGGTAAAAAATTTAATTAAAAAATTTAATAAAATATAGATAATGATATATAGATAAACAAAATAACAAACAAGCCACAAGCAAACAGATATAAATAGATATTCTTGTCCTGATTGCTAATTTTCAAAATGTTTCACGTTATGCGTTCCTGGTTATAAGAGTGTAAACTGCACAAATGAAACCTACAGACTGTACATCTTACAGTATGACCTTGTCAGGGCATGAGCAGAGCACGCATCGGTGCGAGATGGCACCTCAGCCGCCATTAAGGAAGACGAGTCAGGGGTCTGCATGAGGGAAGTCAGTTAATTACTCCTCATACTGGATCAATGACTCTCTGTTAAGAAAATAAAATCTCCTCCTTTTTTATTCTCTCCCTAGCTCTGCCACACAGCACAAGATGAAGAGATGACTGCTGCCCCACTGCCTGGCTTTTAATTGTAGCAGCAATCAGGCCGATTCACTGAAACTCATTAATATGCAGATACACAGAATCTTTTTGCTGCTACTTTCTTCCCCCTTTTCTGAGGCCTGAGATTTCCCCATAAATTGCCTCTGAACGGTCTCATGATAGCTTATAAAGAAGAAGTGTGTTAATGAATGTTGTCTGTACCACATGTATAACTGTAGCAGTGAAGACCCCATGCTTATATATGTCAGTTAATTGCAAATGATGGATGCCTTACCATATTGCATTTTGTGGTTTGTTACAAAAATAATATATTTTTATTTGATATACATAAATTCTTGTGCATGTGTGTGTGCATTTATAATTCATTTAGAAGAAATATTACTCTCTTAGATTCCACACAGCAAAATATAAAAATGTTTATGTTAGGCCCTTTATTCTAGCATAGACAAGAGAACACTTTTAGTCTGGAGACACTAGGAGGAGATTAAAGCTCATTTTTCCCATGAACAACTCCCTCCCTCCCCTATTGTCTGAGAGCACTGATTTTACGCAGGGA
Organism: Albula goreensis; assembly: GCA_022829145.1. Lineage (NCBI taxonomy): Eukaryota > Metazoa > Chordata > Actinopteri > Albuliformes > Albulidae > Albula > Albula goreensis. The sequence continues at coordinate 30,920,988 of CM040750.1, forward strand.
CTAAATTAGCCAGACCTGGTCTCTGTATCACAGTGTTAACACAATACCCCCGACAGTATAAAACTTCCAGCACACTGCACAGACCAGCGCAGTTAATAGTTAGATAATGAGACTGTACAAGCCAACGGCTCTATTAAATCCCCGTTTAGTACCTCCAATTGAAAGATTTGTTCTGTATGGTGGACAAATGTGTTAAGGGCCTTCCCCCTTTATTTTTATAGTGATATGATAAAGGATGTCAGGTGCTCTTATTTACATACTGTAACATCACACATGAATAATGATATGAGATAACATTTATTCTTAAGAACACTGGGCAGAAAGGTCCAATGTTGTAGAAAATGTTTGGTTTTCCTGTGTATTGCTCAGGAATATTTTATACAGCAGGAGTGTACATGCCTCAAACATGACTGTTATTAAATTTTATGCATGGATGCAAAATCTGGAATAGAAGTCCAACTCCAAGACATAGGAATGGGAGCATAAGACATTTGTACATAAGAAATGAGCATGGATGATATCCAGAGGAATCTGTGGATAATATTTGTCTGGTCAATAAATCTGCATGTAACATTGTTAGGTTATTTTGAATATCAATAAAGCAACACATATGCTTGAAAACCAGTCAGCACTTCTTAAAATATCAAAAACATATCAGATCAAGACACCTTTGGATATTCGCCATTTTCACCTAGTAGAAAATTAATGGAATTAGAGGATCTACAGACAATTTGCATCATTGTCCCAGAGACAAGAAATGTCAGATCTGATTTCACCCTGTGCTTGGGCGTGTGGCCATGTCTGTCTTCCAGCACTTCCAAGTCCCCCCTCCCAGGCCCCCTCATCTGCTCGGGCCATCAGTGGGTCCCTGCCGCAGCTGAGTGTAAACCTGCCGGGATGGGTTTCTCACACGCTCTCACCAGTTTTGCATATCCTTCAGGGACAGCTATTTAATAAGCTTCCACTCACCAATTTTCACAAAGTAATTAGTAGTATTTTTGGGGGCTGCGTTTCCAACAGCACAGACGGAGACACGCCCACTGTGAATATCGATGAGAGAGGCTGGCTTTGCAGGAGGTCCACAGCAGGGTGAGGGTGCCAGGGTGGATTACTCCTGTAGAGACCCTTTCCCAGATTACACCTTCATTTACCCCATCACTGCTAGTATTATCTTTTAACAGGCTTTTTTTTGTCATAAAGATGGTGACCATTTCCAACCATCCCACAAACCCAGGAAATGATTCCTTATCTATTTTATATACATAAATATCCCTTCTCTTTTCCGACTGAAAGCTTGCACGCACAGACAGATCATAGTTTGGTGAAATGGAGGAATTTCAATAGAGACACCAGAATAGACTGTTATTCCATATGAATGTTTTTGTTATACTGATGACACATACTAGAACATATCAAGGTAACATTTTCTCTTATTTAAATGGGGCTGATTTAACCTCCAGTGAATTTTACCTCCAGTGAAAAGTTAATCGAAATGGCCTTTTAAGAATTCATAATACAATGGTTTGGCACAATGGACTGAGCTGGAATACAATGTGCAATGTGAATAATGATAACATGTAGATGGGTATATAGAATTACAATATGCCAGGGTGCTGAATAGAGTTATTGAGATAGTATGGGGGTATGTCCTGGAACAGTCTTGTCACACCTTTGACACAGACACACACACAAACCAACGCAATGTGTAAACATTATATCACTGATCTTTGCATATATACTATGTGCGAATTACACAACTCACACAGGTGGTATAATCTGTGTTATTCGGTGATGGGGCTAGCATATGTGGGGAAATATTACTTACCATTTATTTATTGCATTTTATTTTCAGACCTTGCAGAAAGTAATTGCCAGTGTGGTATCTCTGCATTATCAGATATGACAGCATTTATGGTAAATTGATAAAGGACATTATACAAATGTGTTGTATGTGGAAACGGATGTTATTTTCCCTGACAATAGGCTCAGCATGGTACCCAAACCACAACACCCAACCCCCCCCCCCCCCCCACCCCTCGCCTTTCCCATCTTGTGTGCATGAGGTTGCCATAGATAAACCTCCAGCAGCATAATGGAAGTCAAACCTCTCTCTCAAATTCCCCCAAAATTTGTTTAAAAAAGTTGTTCCCTTGGGAGCGGGCAGGGGTGGCGTGGGGACGTTGGCAGGTAGTCAGAGGTAAGGAAGAGGGGGCCTCGCTGCACTAACTGAAGCTTGGAAAATTCTGGCTGCATAAGTAAATTCAAAGTCAAACTGCTGCTTGCACATATTTTGGAGGGATATTTAATTAAAAGTGGATTACAAGACTGTTGGATAAACAAAGATCAGATTAACAAATAACTGTACGGTATTTTCCCATTTGCCAATGCAAATTTGACTTTGTGGTTGGGTTGACGACACAGAAGAACAGATTTATGACACTTCCAGAATATTAAGTCGCAGTCTGGACTGGAAATTAAACGAGGACGACAACACAGAAGTTGTTTAATCCCTCACCTTACGCCAAGATAACCTTGTAAACAACACTTGTGCGAGCATTTTTAGCATAAATCTGGAGCTGTCATATGAATCGGCAAGACATTATCAAACTATTAATACCAGTTTCTCACTTTATGGGTAAATGTCAATCAATGAATGGATCAATCTGTAAATGTATGGCCCAGGGACTGAACTTTGGTTAAAATCAAACACAGCATGTCATTTGGCACATATGTTGTTTGGTGGCAGATCTAGGATAGGGACAGGATGAGCATTTCTATCTAATAATAATAATAATAATAATAATAATAATAATAATAATAATAATAATAATAATAAAAGTGAATATTTTCTTGTAACACAATAAATTAATTGTATAACCCCCAGTTTTGGTACAAGCTTGGCTGCATACTGAGAGTGTGCATGATTCCGGCTGGGAGTTATTACAAGCCCTTCATCAGGGCCTGGAGGCCAGGCACTATACTGAAAAGTAGTTTTACTCCCTTTTTCCCCTTCAGCAAGAGTTTTTAGTTTAGACATCGTACGACCTTGCAGTGATAGACTGCTGGACTTTGTGACTCTGTACTGAATGCCATCCGACACTGAGCCAGAGAGGCCAGGAGGAATGGATTTATTGACTTGTGACTTTGACTCAGGCCGATGTATCAGAGGCTGTTATTATGGGGAATGATTAGGTTGCAGGATGTCAGGGACAGTTTAATATAGACGAACCCCAATCCTCCCTCAGTCATAACACCGACATGGACAACAGATATATAAAGATATAATGGTTCGAATAAAACATTGGTGTGCGTTGACAAGGTTTGGGGAGAGAAGAAACAGTCAGGCACATGAATTTGATTCAGAAGTTTGGCGTCAATATTTCATCTGTGACTGGTCTGAGGGAATATTAATAAAGTGCACGCAAGGGGGTGAATCGCAAAGTGATGATAGTGGACTCAAAGAGACGTGCTGAAAATGTGCAATTGCATTTCAAAACCAAAATTCAAAACTGATTAGTCAAGGAAATGCAAAATGAATATTTTTTTCTTCTCCACATCTTCATGTTATATCACACGGAAAAAAAGAAGTATCCACTTCAGGAAGTGGACTGAAGGTTCCTGAGAGGCTGTGCTGGAAAAATCACTTTTCATCAGTGCAAGACAAGTCAATAGTTGCAGATTTGAGCCTTAGCTACACTGTTAGCCAGCAGTGATAACCAGCTGCAATATTCTTTGTATGAGTCTGACACAATGATGAGGTCAAAAGGCACAATCACCTTGGCTGGAACTCCAATCAAAGGCATTCAATCTCTCAAAGGACATGTGCAATTCAAACAACACACACTTCAACTACACATTTCAACATACATTTGTCTTACTGATGACAAATAGGCTTTTTTTAGACAGTAAATAATTGAAAGCAAATAATTATTTAAAGATGTGTTCTAAGATGAGACCAGTGGTTTACACAAGAAAATTTGAAAATTTCTGTGACACATGATCTCTGTGTATCTGAATGTTTATATTGCACAATTAACACATCCTTCTCTTCTCTTTGCCAAGCCTACCTTATTTCCGTTGCAAATGCATGAATTAAACAGTGTGAAAGTCACAGATTATTTCTCAGGATGTGTGGGGATGTGGCAGGCGTTTGCAAGCGGCCACTGTGCTGCCTCCACCTCACCGTGACTTTCCGGGGTGGAGTTGGCGATGGACACCCACACTCTCATCTGGCTGTCCTACCTCTCTAGATTCAGAGACATTTTCCATGCTAAGAGGAAAAAATTCCTCTTAGCATGGAAAAGTATTCCCAACACATACATTTTCTACTTTCCTAAAAGTCCAATGAATGTTCAGGTACAAGGATCATTGTCTTATTTAAGTCAGTTTTGTTATTCCATGTAAGAACACGTTTAAATTTTGTTAAGTTATTTGTGAGTCAGCTTGGCAATGTTCTGCCAGTCAAAAATTTCAATACTTACATTTTAAAGGTTTCAAGACCGTTCAGAGAACATTCTATTCACAATGGTATCTAGCAAACAAATTGGAATCTAACCAGAATGTTTCCAACAATCTTGAAATGTTTCTTGTTCACTGAGAAGACTCAAGGTTTCTGACACAGTGCATTAGAGGAACCACACATGGTGCTCAAGAGTTTTCGGGATCAGAGTGATGGGTAAGAAGGTCATTTATATTGTTTCAAATGCAGGCCCTCTCCCTCAGGGTAAAACACACTCTTCCCATCATAGATCCATCTACAGCTCTAGCCAGAAATACTTAGGAAGGGAAGCAGTGTCACACCTCACAGCGGTTGATGGATTTATCTCATGGGAGAATGTACTCTGCCTGGAAGGATAAGGATTTTGAGCGGGATCTTGGTAAGAGCAAAGTTTTCCTCTCCTGCAGCATTCCTGACATCATGTGCTCCCTGAATGAGTGGATAATGTTTGACAAACAGGGTGACCATATTGTGTAGATATGCAGATGTTTTGGTTTTTTTCATCCTGTGGAATGGATGTGGGAGGTATGAAGCACTGTGTGTCCGTTCCATGAACATGAACATGCTCCAGCAAGCTGACAATAGAGACATGTACAAAGTGATGCTGCCACTCCTCTGCCATCTGCCTCTACCTCCCCCCCAACTCCTACACCTCCCAAACACATCAAACCCTTCAATCTTCAACATAGGAGGTGCACCATCTCCAAATCCCTGCTCCAGTATTTCCAGGGCTGAGGAGGCTCTTTGAGAACAGACAGGGGTTTCAGAGAGAGAGCAAACAGACCTGGTCCTTTAGGCCCTTTTAGACGTTTTCCTCCCTTTTCTCTCTGAAATTCACTTTGCTGCCTCTAAGCCTCCCATTCCTCACCCTGTGTTGTCACCTCTTCCTTTTATAGTGCCGTCATTACAACCTAAACCACACTGTGGCTCGTGTTTATGAGTGCTGAAACTCCTACTCTATATATCACCTGCCGTAAAAGGAACCAGTAGAATATAGTCTCAGCACCCCCCCACACACACACACTCTGCAGCTGATGAGAAGTAAAATACAGCCCTTATTCTGATGGCGCTTATTTCCCCCTCCTTTGTCAGAGGTATGGCCCAGAGCATTTGTTAAAGCCTGGGATAATATATTTCCCTTCCTCAGTATGCTTGCTGGACGTACTGAAAGCGTTGAGAGAATTTAGGGCTTCTTATTTTTCTCTCCTCTGGCTGTAATTGCAGTTCATCAGGACCCCTAGAGTCAAAAAATGTTAAGGGGGTGTCTCTGTGTGTCACTCAGGCACACCTTTCTCTCTCTCTTGCTCTCTTGATTGTTCTCTCTCTTTCTTATTCCTCCTCTGTGTGTCTCGCTCTCTGTCAGTCACTTGGACTGTGGCACCTCTCAACGTCCACGACTCCGATTTGAAAGGTGCAAGCGAGGGTCTAACGCCTTGTCACTTAGGTTCCCCAGCACAGCTCCACTCAGCTGAACTCTCTCATAGCCTGCGCAAACAGGGGCAATTACACAGTGAGCCGCCACCTTGTTTACACCCTAAACTGCTACCAATTACAGCACAGTGAGACCTGAGCTGGTGCGGGTCCTGTCTCCCGCAATCTGCCATGCTGTGGACTGTCTTCCACAGAGCTCCAGGTTAGAGGAGGAGAAGAGAGAGACCTCACCCTGGCCGTCAGTGGCAGATTGAGCTGCACAGTCTGCTCATGGGCGCAACAAGTCTGAGTGATTAATGGGGTGCCGGAGCAAGGAGACGCCTGGACACGCCCAATGACTTATAGCCCCAAACATACCCGGGCTGAGTGCAGCAGCAACAGTGGCTGACAGCATGCAGGAAACAGAAGGCCGTCACCTGGAGGTTGTGTCCTGTGAAGGAGGTGTGTGTGTGTTTGTATGTGTGTGTATTTGAGAGATGAGATGAAAGAGACAGAGAGAGCGATAGAGAGGGAAAAAGAGAGAGGGAGAAAGAGATAGAGTGAGGAGGGCATGGCTGTGGGTACTGTATGTGTGTGCATGACTGAGTGTGTTAATGAACTGACCTGTTCCGTCCACCTGCTGTCCCCAGCTGCCTGGCACAAGATGGAGGCTGAGTTCCGTAAATATCTTGGGAAGTGTCCACTGGGTTTACCTTCCCTCCTTTTCATGCAGATTTACTCCCTTGTTTTGTGTCAGGATACAGCCTTGACATTGGCTAGGTCCTGCAAAGACATAAAGTCAAATTTTACTAATGCCTACCACTCATATAACAAATTTTCTAATATTTTTATGCTATGGTTCCTTCCAGCCCCCCAAAAGACTAGTAAATTCAGCAATCATATATTTAAAATTAATTCTGGAACAAATGTAGGTCATACGTCAAAGGTCACAGGTTAAGAGGGTAAATTAGCCGAATATGCAACCAGATCAAGCTAAATTCTCTGTAAAAATTGAACAATATACACATATGAGAGTGTTGTATGGAATTGCTTTGGAAACAAAAATGATTTGCTATCGTCCCCTCAGTGCATAGTATGAATTTGCTTTAATGTGCCTCTTGCAAGACTAGCATGGTGGGAAGATTAGAGACTGAGCATGCTGACAGGTGAATAAAGGAGTTAAGGTGAGGGTCTGAGGGCTTTCTTATATGTCATCAGCATTAGGAAAAGCATGAGGTTCCAGAGGTTTTCATGTGCTACTATTCTACTCAATGCATATAAAAGATCTGCACATTTTACTTTTTACTGAAGATGATGCTTCAAGAATTACTGTGCCTCTTTCCTAAATGTAGTTTTTTAATTGTTTAGATGTACATGCCTTTGTTCCAAACATAAAAGGCAAAAATAAGAGGAAAACATTCAAAAACTAAAATGCCATATTCATATAGTTGTTTCATGTGGGATAAAAATTATTTTGAACACACATTGTAGACAAAAACTTTTTTGTACCGATCTAGAGCTGACAGTATTCCACAGTGACGATGTCACATTTGTCACAGCTGAACAGACACATGCCGGAATCTTCTCAGCTGTTCTGAGTCAATGACCCCGCTGCCGTGCAGGGGAAAGCCCAAACGTCCTGCAGTGCTTACGAGGGGGCCGATGCAGCTCTTTCTCTCTTTGTTAAATCTTAATGGTCGCTGGCCCAATTCCCCATGAACATGCCTCAGCCAAGTCCTCCACCCCCCTCCTGTACACTCTTCTTTATCTGATATATTCAGCCCTCTCGCCTCCTAATAAGTGAGACGGGCACAGTCCCATTGTGTGCTTGGGAGACTTTCCTTTATGCAAGGCAGGTGAAATGCAGGGGGAAATTGGCCCGTTCCATCATTGCCGGACAAGGAGGCACAGGTGACACTCTGATCAGGTGCGCATGCATAATCGTCTCCAAAAATAATCACTGTTTTGAATAATTCCCCCCCTCCAAAAAATCTTGCAGCTTCAACTTATTCTGGGTTAGTATCTCATAAATCTTTCCCCATGAATGTAAATCAGGGGAAGGGAGAGCGGGCGGCTCGGGGGCTCTGAGGAGCCCTGTTGGATTTCTCTTCTTCCCGTTTCCCTTTCTTTTTTCACTTTATACAGATGAACTGCTTGCCGTCTCATTCAGGAAAGGTGGGAAAAAAGGAAGACATTTCAAATCCATCCAGGAGGTGATTTTAAATCCTTCCATTGGTTTTCAGTGTTATCTTCAAAAAAGCGTCCTGTTTCTTGCCACTGCTGATAGTGAGTCCATACAGGAAAATAGCATGAGTCTTTGTAAATACATTTTCATTGGGAGGGGAATTGTATTATGTAGACTAATTATGAAAATACTTTTTTACATTTCTTATTTTATAATGCTTATTGTGTATGAACATGAGTCAAATGCTGATTACTACAGAGGGCTATTACCACAACATAAATCTGCAGCGTATTGTATGTGGCCTGTAATTGTGAGCCATTTTGCCATGTAAAGTTGTTTAAAGCTGTCATTAAAGGAATGTGATATTTGTCACGGTGAAGTCAACGGAGGGAAAATTGCTATGTAGCTGTACGCGCAAAAGCACCAAAAAAACAATGGATGTTTCCAAACACATTTTTTGTTTGGTTTGGTGGTTTAATTTCAGGCTTCTCTGGTATAATTGATGGGAGAGGGGAAGAAAGGCATGAGAAGATGAGAGGCTGGAGTGACTGGGAGGATCTGCGGTAAGCACTTCCTCCTGCACCATGATTGAGAGACTGTGCCACAGCGCCATTGTAATGAGCAGCCACTGGAGTGGAGAAACTTCTCACCGAGAAAAAGTTGCGATATTATTTAGGATATCTCTCCGAAAATTACAATATGCACAGCCCACCTTCTCGTTAAAGGATGAAAAATAATGGAATTCTTTGTGACAGCCTCCCAGCCCTTGCTATGTATAATGATTTTTTTTCTCCTGGTGAATTTGCCTTTTTTTTAGTATCTGGGTACATCTGTTTTGCATGAGATGCATAAAATGACAGGACTTAGACAGCTAGCGCATCTAGTGACAGAGATTACTGTCACCCACCTTCTTGAGTTAATTCATCACTGGAAATGGTCCGTTCCTTTCCCTTGTCTCTTAGCAACGGCCAATCCCTCGGCGGTGAGTCTGCCACGTGAGTTTGTAATACAGTACACTTCAGCATACCTTTTACATAAAAATAAGCTGATAATTTCAATTTTACATTTTTATTGTATTAACATAAAATATTTGGGATATTACATTGAAATTCATATCCAGTGAATTTGATTCTACTGGCCATTATGCAAAAAATGGCGCAGTGGTTATACTTGTTAATCTGGATGCATGAATAAAAAAATACATAGCTATATTTGCTTTGGATATTAGTTTTCCTCAGCAACGGGATTGAAAGAACTTTGCAATAAAAACTGAGGGAGGTGAGTAACTTCCTAAAAAGCAAATCACCTGGCTTGGATTTCTGATAAATGGGTTCTGTACCACTTAAAATCCATTTTACCAAATGAGAGAAGGCCAGATATGAATAAATGAAAGTTAAATAAACATAAAAGGCTCTGTTACTGTGGGTGTTCATAGCAGAACTTTCCAAAAGTCAAGTCAATGTACTTTTAAGTTACATTTCTATTTCAGCAAATCTCACACCATCACAAAGGTATTACAAATGTGAAATTAATACCAGTCAGATGCTTCTCTGATTTAATTTCAACGCCAAAAGGCAGCAACAAACAAACATGACTTGTATTACTATGATGTGTATAATGAAAATGTATTTTAAGATGAAGCATAAAAAGAGGAATCCTCTCGCCAAGTGTAGATATTTAATATTTAAATCTTAAAGACATCTGATATTAAATTGTTTAATGTGAGATTACTAATATTATAGCTGAAATATAATGTATAATATATTTTAAACAACCAGTTGCAAATTACTTGCTCAATTTAAACTACAAAAAATGGTGAGAGCTGCAATGCTGAAAGGGGTTAAAACATCCGTCTCTGGGAAACAGGTCAGTGAGGCACGACAGACATGCAAACAGCAAAGTGATTAAGAAGAACAGAAATAGTGTTATTTCCCATTCTCTTCTCTGGTGACATTGTAATGTTACAGCGCACAACTTTATCTCATATTAAAAAGGTGAAGTCATGAGTGATCTCTCCAATTTAAAAGCACTCAACCCTCACAGAGCTAGAAATGAATATTTTGCATATATTCATGCAACAATGATTCAATTTAGGAATATTATTTGCAAACACTGCCTGAATTCTTCTTGGCATTAATAACACATTGTGGGCAATATCATAGCAATAAAAAATGTATTTATTCTGACATATCTAAAATAAACCAGGAAAATTAATTAAAAAGTGAAATAATAAATGATAAGAATGAAGGAAAGAAGGGAATAAATATAAAGAGCAGAAAAGAAAGAAGTGACTCAGTATTGGGTAAGTTTCTGACTTCTCAGTTAATGAATTGGTGACAAAAATCTGAAAACACAGATCATAATAATCATGTTTTTTTTTTTTTTTTTTTTTACATTTCCCTCTGTTTAAAAGCTTTTCTTTCCAAAAACAATGCCTCATAAACTGTAATGAAGTCTCCTAACCTGGGCACTCTCCAACCAAAAACACATAGAAATAACACGAGAAGGTGTGACACTGCTTCCTCCTTAGCTGCCCTGATGATTGTTCGGTCACGCCCAAAACTGTGAGGCATACGTTTTACATTTCCAGATGAGGAGAAGCATAAAATCCTGCTCAAATGGAAATGGAATTCACATGATCTTATTTCTGAAATATGACATCATGTTTTGTATTTATTTTATTTTTGAAACACGTTTAATCCATTAATTTGCGCAAACATCCTCAGTTTCAGCTGCAGAGAATCACAGGGTCCTCTAAGCAGAGTGAGTTTAATGTGTGCTGTTCTACTGGAGAGTGTGACAGTGGGAGGGCCTGCTCATCTGCTGGCCTGGGCGCTGCTGCTGACATGGTGGCATTGACACAGATGTGGATGTCGCAGGAAGTTGTGGGGGGATGGAGGGGGATATAGCTGCTCCTGCTGGCCTCACAGCGTCACAGAGGGCAGCACAGTGCAACAGTGGCTGTTCAGGAGGCAAACGTATGGCCCCAGGATAAAACCTTCTTCTTACTGCACATTAGTAACAAACAAAAATCTTCTAGTTGGAAGCAATTCAAAATCATGACATAAATGTTAAAATAACAGTAAAACATACAAGTTAAAAAGAAAGAATGTGACAGATTTGATCTTGAGCACAAGGTAAAGAATAAAAGAGAAAAAAAATACTAAAGTAACCCCTGACAGATGGTAAGGTTTATTGTGTGAAGTAAAAGAGAATAGATTTCTTGGCCTTGTTTGGGTGAGGTGTGGATAAAGATGTCCATATAAAATGGACACGTCAGATCTGGGATGTTAGACGATCAGTTAATTGATAGGGAGTTCATTGATTTACGTGATTATTTACAAGGTCACATGTACAGATGTGCCAAGTCTTTCTGAGCCTTCTCTCACCTTTCATCCCCATCACTGACCCACAGAATTGAGTCTGCCTCTGTGTATGCCCCTCAAAAGCAGGTGCAATCACTCTGATATGATCATAAAAACATTCGCCAACTTCATTCAAGCCTGAACTCAACAGTGCTTTAAAATTTACTCATTTTATTCATTTGCATTTTAACCTATATGTCTGTCCTCAAAATCATGCAGAAAAATGTATTTAGTCATAGTGAGATAAGCTTCTTTGTTGCAACAGGGTGACCCATGAACAGATTTGTCTCTATTCCTGGTTAATTACTGTCAGAGCATGGTCTAAAGGGTTTGCTGTACTGCTTTTAAATAATTTGCAAGTTATTATTGCAGTATGATCATACGGAATAATTTACTTCCAGTTCTATTTGAGAAATGCTGAACCCAATGTTTTAATTAGGCGTTGGGACACAGAGAAATCTTCCCGGAAGAAGGATGAGTATGTAGAGATAAACAGGAGGCATTGACTCAGTAATAGGCAGCTTTCATATATGGTTCAATAGTAATGAAATGACCTGAAATTTGTTTTCACTATAGAATGAACTAAGTAGTGTCTGGTCAGTACATAGGAAATACCAAGGAGGAAATGCTATTCAGACTCATTGTCTGTGCCATGAGCAGTGCCATAAAGTAGGTTGAAGATAGCAAAACTGGATATCTTAAATGCTGGCTTTAGAGCATATTTGAATTTTCATTTGGGGTCACACTATGATCCTGTATGTTTTGTTATACTATGTAAAACAAAGTGTCACCAATTTATACAATCCCAAGTAAATTACCATTCCCTCATACTGCTTCAATTTCAGCAAATATAAGGGATAAAATACTAAGCAAGAAAAACATATTATTGATAGCATTTTCCTACTGTCACCTTGACATGTTACCATGACCAGTTTGTATTTCTGAGAATACGGTCTTCATCTAAGCTACATTTGCCTACAGCAGTGACGCGTGCATGACTAAATATAATCTTTCTAAACTGACAAGTTTTTCTTCTAAACCAAAGCATGCCTGATATTGTGAGATTAGTGTACTTTTACACCAATAATAATCATTTAGTCTATGTGGGTAACAATGTGTGCAGGAAAAAAAAAAACAGGATGCATTTAGTTTGTGACCGGTCCAGATTTGAACAGGGATATTACATGGCATAGTTTGCATGGAAGATGTGTGGTTGAAGAGGACCTGACTGCTTTGGATGGCTCCTCCTGTCATTAGTGTGGAGCTGGTATAATGACAAATGCTATGGAGCACCACTTCAGAGATGGAGCACAGAGACTGGGGACCATGGACAGATTAAACAAGTTGGGCATGAGCAGCCAAACGCCACATATGCTATGCAAATGCCAGCGTTTATGGCATTACTTCAAGTAGACACTGTCATTCAGCTATAATGTACATGTGAATGCTGATATGTGAAAGGGAGACCAGATATAAATGTATAGGTGTCATTTGGGCTGGGTGATGAGTCGGAAGCATGATGGCAAAGAAGGAGGGGGTGGGGTTGGGGGTAGTGATATAACATTTACTCAGACTGCAGTTAGCTGAGCAGTTATGAATCTGAGCTCAATTCTAAGATAAAAAGACAAATAAAAATAAATAACATTCTACTACCTCTGCAGTTTGTGATGGAACGGAAAACAAAGATAATGACAGAAAATCCTGTCCGTGAACACATTTGTTGCCTCCTACTCTGACTTTAACTCTTTATATCTATTTACTATAACATACAGTAAACGCCAAACATGGCATACATTTGAACCATTAAATAACCTGGACTGGACTAGTAGGATTGCATTTGCATATGAAATATGAGCAATCATCACAAGCTGGGAAGATTGTGATATTAATCACTCATAAATACAAAGGACTAAAGGACTAGCTGCCTTTAAGAAATAACATGTCAACAACTTTTTTAAACTAACATTTATTGCCCATGTTATGATTGCAATGGCTGCAGAAGAAATCACATGTAGTGGCAAGGTTTATTTCTGCCATGGAAAAAATGTGAAAGCACCTTATTGTATGACTTTCATTATGACGTTCAACAACATAAGGATCTGAAATTGCAATGCAAGGTTGTTTTTCTATCCAGATTTATCTGGTGTCATGGCTTAAAAATTGTCTGAATTGTTGTCATGATGTATGTAATTGAGTCATAGGACTTCATGTGACAAAATAAACTTGCCTCAAATATATAAATAATATTTGTTTTTAACGTCATTTCTGGCATCACAATAAGGATATGTACTAATCATTATCTGACCACACCCCACCTGTAAATATTATATTCTTAGCATTTATCATCCACCCTAGCCTACTTATTGTCAATGACATGTTAATGTAACTTTAAATATAAATATTCTAATATTCTAATATGAAATCTCTAATGTGCTATGAGATTGCCATGTCTCCATTATGATGTCATACACTTGCATGCTGGTCTTATTGTTCATTTACCATATCTAGATACTCTGAATACTTCACTGTCACCAATGTCTACTCAGTTTAGTAATCAGTGGCAGATGCCCTCTGCATATCACCACATTAGCACAATTACATGGCATGGCCACTGCTTGATGAATGTACTTGTTTGATTCCACTTTATAGAATCATAATTTGATTCTACATTTATAGAATTGAGTATAGCTGTGCAAATAAAGTCCTGTATTTTTTGTTTGTTTAAATTATGTTCATGAAACATAACTAGCATATTTAATGTATTTTATGTTGTGTTATGTTCTTGAATTTTTATTTTGGGAAAATGGCTTTTAATTTGTCAAAACATAAAACTTGGAATAACCTCAATCAACCCGACCTGGACTTGTTAATAGCATTCTGTAGGTCATAGTTGTATCTGCAGCATCCCTGGTTTCATTGAGGTCAGTTATGATTCTGCATTGCATACTTATTTAATGAAACATCATATCTTTTTGAATTTTATATAACTATTTTTATTATATCATGTTTCTTCTATTATTCATTTCTCCAAATAAAGTAAATGAGCAAAATGAATGAATATAGGTCAAAGGAAAAGCACCAAAAACCTGCTTTACAACAATGTTTTTTATACTCACAACATATATGGTCTGGAGCTCTTGTGAAATCTGTCAAGACCTGCTGACAAATGTGACACCAAAAATCCAGCAATGCTGGTGTAAATGTATTTATCAATGATTTGTAATCAGATTTATTTGGCTCATTTGTAAAAACTCACAGTAATTGTGTGAATATTTCACACATATTCACAAATAAAACTAGTAGTCCTGAGCTCCTTCATGATGAGTGCTCTACATTGTTACAAGCGTCACTCAAGCAAGGCCAAGACGAGGGCCATGAGGGTGTGAGACAGACTTTTACAGTCAGTGAAAACAAACCAGGTGCTAAGACAATAGCTGTCACATCTAAGTATGAACACAAGAAAATGTGCGTCCTTTAATTTTTGTGAAAAGTTTGATATTTTTGTGGTGCACTTCAACATAATATGCATTCATTCATTCATTCATTCATTCATTCATTCATTCATTCATTCATTCATTCATTCATTCATTCATTCATTCATTCATTCATTCATTCATTTCTGTTTTTACAATCCATCCCCCAATCATTCTTTGCAGATTAGAAAGTTGTCTTTTTCATTATTTGCCAACACATAGCATATAGGTTCACAGTCTATCGCAAGATCTCAGAATATGAAACAATTCCCTCATCAATACCCTTCCCCCCATAAAAATGCATTTGTATTTCCATAAGTTATACGAATGTGTGCACATATACAATATAAACATGGTTTTCATCACCACATATATTTACTGTATTAAGGCCTTAATTACTGGAAGAGGGAAATGTAGGTGTAAAAACTGTAGAAAACTGTATGTGTCCACAATGGCATCTCCTTTCCCTGCCAGTGAGTGGCAGTGAGCTCTGCTCTAATAGGCTTCAATTACATGGGGCTGTTTTATTCATTAAAGACAGGCATAGCACTTTGTAGACACATAATAAACACTTACAGAGAAAAATATTAGGGCCTGTTTATTTATGAACCTGTTAATAATGAGGTGCGTGATGAAAATAGCTTTCTCAGCAGTGCTCCCACTGAACAAACAATGTGCATTGGGGAGAGATAGCCAGTTAGCCTCTGTGACTTAGATAAAGCTACGAAGGCACGACAAGTGCCGGTAATTAGCACAGCCTCTTCAACAAGATAACCCTATACATCTTTGTCTATTTCAATCACCAAGGACTCCAATTCGGTGTAAAATTAAAGCACGGATGTCATCAATTTCTGTTAACCTCTTTATATTGTTCTGTGTTCATGCATACGTGATAGATTGTTTTTGTCATTCTATTAAATGGTGACATCGCAGAGAGCATTTGACTGGAACAGCTTTCCCTTGGAGGGGTATTGAATAAGTTGAACTTTGCCTCTGTCTTATAGATGTTTGATATCCTAATGACTCACTCTACATGTTCGACATCTCTCACTTATTGGGTAATTAGAGAGCATTTCGGGAGAGAGAATGGAAAGTTTAGCTACTTGAACAACTCAAGTCAGCAACTGACAGTGCAACTGACAGTGCCTTAATGTTTTAAGCTGTTTGGTTAAAGGTATTGTTTTAAAGCAAGGATTTTGTTGGATAGTACAACCAATCCAGCCTCTGTAAGATTCTCATATATATGGAAGCATGTACATGTACCTGTATATTACAAATAAAGACACAGCAATAAACACACACATATGACTTCATTGTATGTATAGACCTAGACTCACATTTAGTGAAGGAGCTAGGGACTTTATGAGCTTTACATTTCCATACAGTCAATGCAGTGGCCAGGGCTTGTAAATCAGAGGTTGCAGGTTCAGTTCCAAGGTAGGGCACTGTATTTTACCATTGAGGAAGGTACTGTGTACTTAAATAACTTCAGTAAAGACAGTAAAATGGTATGTGTGTCTGTGAGATTTGGTGACTTATCTAGCAATGTTAAATCAAAAGCATGTTTGTTTATTTTTATTAATGAGAAACTTAATAAATGCAGCTTTTGGGTTTAATAGCTTTACAAAGGAAGACATTATCCTGCATTTATTAAACCTTATGACAAAAGATGGAATCTGATCCTCTGGCTGCAGTTATTACCATGAGAAGCACCACCAATGTGCCGTTAATCACAGACACTTTATAAAACCCACATCACACCTTTATAAAGCTTCATAACATTTGACATTAGCATTCACAGACATTTATTACTTTTTCTGACTGGCAGGTTGCATCTATCACGCATAGGGTAAAAAAATCTGGATTTGCATTTTAATAAATAAATGGCACCTTTTCTTTGTACCACTCAATGTTTTTTTTCTGTTTTTCTAGACTTACCAAAACAACAACAGGCTCCATCTGATTAATGGTCTCCCCTAATTACAAACAGCACCACCCCCTCCCCTCTTCTCCTCATTCTCCAGGTTTGCTTTCAGCTGCTTGGATCATAACCCCCCCCCCCCATCTAGAGCAGCAGTATCTCTGACAGACTGGCCTGTGACTGAGCCCCCAGGATAGAGACAGCTAACTCTCACTGACACAATACAGGTAGAATCTACTTTCATAATGGTGCATTCTCTATGTAAATCACTCCAGTTGGGCTCGTCCAGGGCCATTTCTGAGGACTGTGACCAATTACTGTATTCCTTGTGTCCAGATTTGTGTGGGAGCTGTAAATATATAAAGCCACTGGGAAGCAAAAACAAATCCTGCAATGGCCAATCAGCCTGATGGGATTCATTCAAATCTAGCTATATATATTTTTTTTCCTCTCACTCATACAGTATTGTTAAAACTGCACCATACAGATTGCTAGCTGGGGTTGTCTGACTAGATGAAAGATGGCACGGAATTGGCGCTCGGGGACGATAGCCCCGGTGACACGTACACCGCTGTCCTCTTTCTCATTCCCTCTGAAATGGTCTGTGCTTCCACTAATTTACATAATACACTTCTGACACCTTTACTTTATTCATCAATCACTGTACCTTCTCCCAGTCTATCTATTGTCTGTGCATGTTCCTACTCCATCAGGACCTGCACAAAAGATTAATTTCACAGTTTTTTCTTTTCTTTTTTTGCCCTCCCTTTTCTTTCTTTCATTTCAAAGATACAAAGCTTATGAAATGACAGAAGCAAGATAATGAAAACAACAATGCAAGCAATTTTTTTCTGCTGCAGGTCGGATCACTCGGTTTTTTTCTTTCCTGTTTTTTTTTCCCTTTTTTTACCTCGTCCCCCTTCTTACTGTACTGTCGCCATCTGTCACGGGTTCACGTTCTCTTCCTCCTCTTTAATCTGTATCCTCTCAGAGCCGTGTGGACCACCCAGCCGAATTAATCTGTGTCCTTTTGTACCACCCGTTATATAAATCCTCTCCTCTCCAACACCTTTTTCAATTATTTATCCTATTTATTTCTTTATTTTCCCCCTCACTCTGCACGTTTACGTATATCTTATGCTGTTAATAATTTTCAAAGTGGCAACCCCTTGCCAGAAGAGCATCAAATTCCCACCAGCACAATCAAAACAAATAACAGCAAAAAAGTAGTTTGTTTACTATATATACTTAGAATTTATAAATAATTTCTTGTGTTTTTAATAGCGTGGTTTTCACAATCATTTGAAAAATTGAGGAAACCCTATTTAACATTGGTGTCTGGGACCGCTGCAGAGTCTGATTGGGTGTCCCACACCTGTCAGTCATTCCCTGGTGGGCAGGGACTCTCCACTGGAAGTATTGTGGCTGGGCGGGGCATGTTAAGGGGTGTGTCGTGTTGTTATAAGATGAGGGTATCAGGCCCCAGGATGAGCTGGGGAGGAGTTAGATGTTTAAATTGACTTCATACCACATCGCTCAGTCTGTCTTATTGAGGGAGTGGTGGTCTCCAGGAGAGATCAGTGTTGAGCACTATGAGACACAGTCTGTCTGCATGGCACTGCTCTTCTCCTCACATGTGCAACTCTGCTATTCCAGCTTTTCAAAAGCAGGGCTCAATGTTTATGTATTCATAAAGCATCTCAGAGGATTTCTGACCTAGGACCAGCTTTCAGTTTAACTCATAATGGATATTGTTAGGATATGGAAGGGAGAAAGCTTTACAAAAATTAACCAAGTTTAAAATAAGTTCCTTTGCTGAAAACAATATGTTATTTATAGAATATTCAAAAGGTAACATTTGAAAAAGAATTTCATCAAAACATGCATCTGAGAACATCTAAGAAGCCTTTGTATAATGCTGAGATGTCCACAAATAAGTTTTTTCCAGAGACCCACTGTAATGTATAGTAACACAGCAATGGCGAGTGAACTCGCACTCAGTTTGGAAATGGCAAGTTAGATAATGGATATGGAGGGTAGTGGGTCTGTGTCTGAAACTTGGGCGACCCAGGCCCTTTTAATTGCATACATGCACAAGAACCTGAGTGTGCTCTAACAGAGGCCCTGTGACTGTGGGCATGCAGCCAGTGAACGGGAAACCCGAGTGACTCTTCTGCACCAGATCACTCATTTGTTAACAGTAACATTGCGCCATGACCCATTGACCCTGATCTGCTCACAACTGCTGCCTGGTCACAAGTACAGAGTATACATTTTCTCATAATGGCATGACAAGGGACATTAAAGAACCAACTAACCAAGCAAAACTAAATAAATTAACAACTGAATACATTATGTTCCATTTGCTGGACAATAAGCATCTGAGTAAAGGAGAGGGCAGTTTGTTCAAATATGTGTTTGAAGATATAGACATACTCTTTAGTGAATCCTGATAAAACTAAGGATGACCCCCATCTCTCTCTCTTTCTCTCCCTCTACTTTTTCTGTATCTCTCCCTCTCTCTCTTCCCCTCTCTCTCTCTCTCTCTCTCTCTCTCTCTCTCTCTCTTCATGTGCGTGGAAAATTAGCACTCTCCTCCCACTGCAGGTGGTGGAAGGAGGGGAGGGGAACACGGGGTTGATTTATCTGAAGCTGTCAGCTCCTGGGAGGATTGGGGCTACGGGCGGGTGGCGGCTCCTCCTTGGCCCCGTGGCTGGCTCTGAAGCAGACCCCATCTCTCATTAAAAGAGCGGCGGAGCTACACTTGAAAGTGACATTCACACTCCCTCTCCTCTCACAAATGCAAAAGATGACAGCCCCTCACTACTTAAAAGGCAGGGTCCTTCTTTTTAGGGCCTAGGAAAACATCAATTTATTACATTAGGTTTGGCAGATATCCATATCATACCTATACCGTTTGAACCTCCACCAACTACCCCCAAACCCCCACCCCATTCGCTGCTGCCACAGCAGCCACCACCTCCTCATTTTGATCCCCACCCCCTCGTTGTCTTATTATTCCCTCACCCCCAAACACACTCCTGTCACCATCATTTGAACCAAATATTTTGTTTGTTCCACGTGGATTTAATTTACAATTAGCTCATGGGAGCTTGTAAGGCACTGGGGACAAAAGCATTTGTCAGAAAAACAGAGAACTGC
Organism: Albula goreensis; assembly: GCA_022829145.1. NCBI lineage: Eukaryota > Metazoa > Chordata > Actinopteri > Albuliformes > Albulidae > Albula > Albula goreensis. Next base: position 30,941,002 of record CM040750.1, read on the forward strand.
AACAAATCAAATTGTGCAAACTGCTCCATAATTCTTAGCAGCACAAACTTCACCTTCAAAAGTCGAAGAGTTAATAACACTCTTACTGAGCTTCACATTAAACCAGTGACAACATTTTCTGCAAAAGACATCTCTGGTCTGTTATTTATATTATAAAGTTATTATAATAAGGGATTATTAATCCTTTAACATACTGCTTTAGGGAAGATGCCACTCCTTTCTGTGCAGTTTTCCTCACAGGTTAGGAGCTATTTTGAGTTTGATGGATGAGCTTAAAGATTCACCAGAAAGGCATTTATACTATACCTGCACTGACAGGAGTAACCAACTAGATATGAAATATTCCTGATATGGTGAGGAAGGACGAAAATGAATACAACATAACATTCCCTGCTGTTAACTTTGAGTAAAATACAATAAAGTTTTCTATGAGATTCTTTTTTTCTTAGCTAAGATTTTTCATTGATTTCACCCACCACAGAACTCCTGACTGTGTAAATAAACTCCTCGAAATGCACAGTAGAATCCAGTCCATTGCTAATTCAATCAGGCCATTGTAAGTGCTAACAAATGTGACAAGGACCATTCACTATCTCATTCATATCATCTTCATTATATGGCCCCATAAAAAGAGTGACATGAGCAACAATAAGGCATGGGATATTATATTTACCACATTGTATGTGCATTCATAGAGAGCCATTCAATCCACTAAATCCTGACTGCCTGCGTTGCAAAAGCAATACTTAAGCAGAAGTGAATATCTGCTAAAAAACCTCATAAAACTAATAGGCATGCAATTACCAGACAAACTCCACAGAAATATCCATATCAAAAAAACTGCTGCTGTCACAGTGTTCCATATACATTTCAACTTCACAATCCCAACTTATTTTTTTCACAATTTTAATAAGTACTGCACTCCCATCCTGGCGGTCTGCTGGCTTTAGTGTGGGTTGTGCTCGCTAATTAGCTCAAAATAATTATCTTGTTTGGGAAATGGAAATCATTTTTTTCTTTATGTGACACAATAGAAACATTAAAAGCACAAGAAAGAGAGAGCTGGGTTGGAGGGGGGTATAACAATCATATTCCGACCAAAGCTGTCATACAGAAGCACAGGACGAGAAAAGAAGAAAGAGATAGGAGAAGAAGTAGGGAATGTGAGAGATGGTGGATGAGGGGGAAAAACAGAACAAAATCAATCAATTAAGTCACTTTTGGAAAGACACGGCTGTGACAAGAGTGGAGATGGATTCCGAGCAGAGGAAGAGGATGGAGAGATGCGTGAAAAAGATGAGTAGCTGGAAGAAGGAAAGGGAAAAAAACGAAGTCTCTCTCTCTCTTTAAAGATTGTCGGTGTGTCGGGAGGAAAGAGGAAGGGGGTGGGAGGGGGGTGGGTGGTTGGGTGGAGGAAAGGGGGGGAAGCGATATGCAAAACACGGCCTCCATAACCAAAGTAGCCTGCAAAATGAGGTGTCAACGTGCGAGGCTCATTGATGTATGAATGCGGAAAATCAAAAGCGGCAGCAGACAGACGGGGCTAAAGGTGAGACAGCCGCAATGTGAGCAGCTGTACATCTACGTCAAGGTGTTGGTGTACTCGCCCTCTTCCCTTCCTCGCTCTCGCACTTATTTATTTATTTTCTCCTCTCCTGCCAACTGAAGGGGCCACAGCCTAACAAGCTACGCTGGCCACAAAAATGATGAAACAACGCTATACGGGAGGATTATCATATGCCCAGTGGAATACCAACTAAATTGATATGAGTTCAACCACCCTATCCCTGTCCTCTCTTCCAAGTGTGTGTGTGTTTTATTCATTAATAAATACTTAAAAACAGTTTTTTGGCATGGAGGAAGATAATGCAGTAAGACCACATTACAGTGTGACATGTTATCCGGTGCATAGCATTTATTCACACTCATAGTTGTGGTGGTGATGGGGGTGCAGGGATGGAGGGGGGAGACCCCAGTGGAAAACAGGGGATTTATTGCTGTCTGTTTTTGCATTGAGTTGGTAAAGTGAGGATTTGGAGGAAAAATCACTGGCAATCCATGAATATGAAGAGAAATGTCAATAAACCCAGCGCAGACGTGTCTCGGGCCTATGGAACTGTTGGTATCAGGACACAGCCGGTCAGTCACAGGTCACAGTGAGCACTGGAGTCTGGAAAATGGTGGAGAAGCATCTTCCTTCATAGCGGTCAGGAAAATCATACTATTTTTTACTTTTTATACTGATAATGATATTGAAATTGAACCCATGCTTGCTGGCTGCTCATATCTGTGCCTGGTACAGTGGAAAGCATCTCAGAATGACTTACCTGTCCGTATCTGTGGTATTCTCTTATCATCCCACTCTTGCCAAAGGATGATTACCATTTAATAGATGTCAGTCCCTGGTTAATTCCATGGAAGGGTTTGAACTGTCCATAGTGAAGACTGTCCTTCAGCCATCCCATGGAAAGGTACTTGTTGACTGGTAAGGCTGTTTATACTGCTGAATAATGTGCCATTAAAGCCATGTAAGAAATGAGCACAATTACATCTAACTGTAGTCACCACAAAATGATTGCAATGCAATGCACTGACTAAGAGCGATGGGTGTATGATAGCTGTGACAAAAAAAAATCTCAGAATCATAATTGATGCATAAAGGCCACTGCTGGAACAGGTTCACTGTGTGTAAAGTGTTTGTCATTCACTCAGCCGATGTATCTCAGCATGTCTACGGTAATGCACGCTCATCTGGTACAAAATTCTTTTAACTTCCTTAATAGATCTTACAGGCATGACTTATGTGTTAGTGAATGAGTGAGGGAACAGGTTCACAGACAACAGGTCTAATTTAGCATGGTTTCTAGCAAGGGATTCTCCCCTCAGTGATTCAAACCTTGTGATTCAATATTGACTGGACCTGTGGTGGTCCATACACATTCTATCAACCATCATTAACCATAGATGGCTGGAGCTTTATGGTGCTGCTGGTTGTGTTGGATCGATAAAAGGCCTCTGTGCCAGACTTTGCTTTGTGTGACAATGACTGCTGGCCAGAGGGATTCTGCACAGAAAGAGTTAAAGGTATTCAGCATTTGAGCAGGAGGGGGAGTGTTTTGAGGGACTGTGGAAATGAGTTGTTGAGGTATGTTCCTGGGTGCTGGACTTGTAAGCAGATGTCATTCTAATAATGTGTGATACAGAACATGGCTGGCCTAAACCCTGCAGGATGAAACGCGAAGCCCCTTCACTGATAGTTAATGCCTTTTTATGAGGTGCCATGTTATGAAGACAATGCCCGCGGTATGCCATGTGCTTAAAGTATTTAGCTAAAGGAACCGAAAATCATTTGTGCAGGGATTTTTACTTATTATTTCATAAGCCTCAGTTTTGAAATTTGATTTTCCTATTTCAAGCAGCCATGGTTCCTCCTGTTTTGGTGTGGTGTGTACACATTTTTATTGTATTCTCAGTTCCTAAAGTCAGCCATGTGACCTGGTAACTTTGGGGCTGTGAGGCAATATTCACCATACAGGCCTCCCCTTTATTCTCTAAAGTTCTAACTCAGTGGGCACACAAATAAAAAAATTCATTTAGTCACTTCCTATGTAATGCAATGTTATGTTTTTCAAGATTCTATGTAAAACTATCATATTGATGTTGTACATTGACTTTGCTGCATTGCACAAGCAAGTGAAAATGGTTTATGAATGAATCTTTATGTCCCCCACAACACATGCCTTTAAAATCTCTTTTAATAAGATGGTGATGCTTTATGAGTGGTCCCTATCAGCAGGAGAGCTTGTTTTTCCAGCCAGTTCTAATGCTCTCTCACTCATTACCTGACAGCTCTGGGCTCAGGAGTATAACTTAATAAAAGTTAATCATGAGAAACTTGCTCATTAATTAAATTTCTGGTGGTTGCTTACCATAATTCCTTGCGCTTCCTCTCTTACAGCCGAGTGGCGCCGCGTGGGGTTTTTCCTGTCGCCCCGGGTGCTTCTGGGCTCTGAGGTTAGGGCCTGCTGCACATGGCCTCTCTGGATAAGGTCGGTCATCATCATACGGTCCCACAGAAAAGGCTTTCTCCATCCCAAACCAGAGGGGTTTTGAGTCAGGAAAGGAACCGCATCCCGAAAATAAAACAACCATAAACTACCCCCCCTCCCCCACCATCCAACCCGCCACCCGGGGCCACAGTTTCGCTCAAATTCACAGTTAGCGCAGTTCTTGAAAGCTTGTCATTACATGTACGCAGAAATGCGCCTAATGCTTCAAATCATCCCGAAGCATGCCATTTTCTTATCCTCAATCACCCGCACCACACCACCACACGGTCACAGAAGTACTAAAATGGAACTGTTCTATGAACTGGGTTCCTCCTTCTGTCTCCCAGTCTATATCCATCAGTTCTTTCATTGTCAAGTGTCTGTTTGTTATTTTTCCTGTCTTGGACAGGACATAAACACAGACAAACCACTGCTAAAGCCTGACAAGCCGCCTTGGAAAGGGGCCACAGCCAGACAAAAAAAAGAGAGAGACGCTAAATGTTCTGGACACTATAATGCCAAGATGCATCAGTGTGAATTACTATATGGCTTTAGTTGTGGGATGGGTGTATCATTAAATACTTAGCATCATTTTATATGTCTGCCACATGGATGTATTTTTTCTCATTGTGATTTAATAGTTTTGACCTCACAGCCTGTTTGAAAACAGCAAGCCAAGCCAATTACTGATGCATCAGAGTCATCTTATCAGCCAGTGAAATCTTCCTTTCCTTTGTCAAATGTAAACCAACCTGAACTTATTTGTCTCCTCCAACATTGTTCTTTCAAGGAACGTGTATTGGCATACCTATTTATCTGTCTGTCTGTCTGTCTGTCTGTCTGTCTGTCTGTCTGTCTGTCTGTCTGTCTGTCCATCCATCTGATATGCACTGAATTCAGGAAATGATCAGCAAGGATGTGATATATTTTTGTGTGATGTCAGAATTTAAGTGGCATTTAAATGGATCCTCCCACAGATCATCTACTCATCTTGCTTCACAAAACAATCTTGTGCACAAGTTTCAATAGACTATATAAAATATAAATGTTTATACTATATCTAAATTAATCAACAATAAATTCATTGTTTACTAAGAATCGTAATGAATTATGAAATAACTGAATGATATAATTGTAAAGGAAGGTAACTGCTTTAAATTATTTTTTATGTGGAATAACATAGCATCATCATATACTTGGATTGAATATGAACTACCATGTTCATGGAAAAGTATTTGGAAAGCATTATTTAATCAAAACTTACTAAAATGTAAGAGCAATACTTAAGTTATAGTAAGATACTGTTTATTTCACCATGAAATTTTGTGCTACATAATCCATTTAAAATGGACTTGAGTTAAAATTCATTTGCATCTATTTTTCCAAAAGGATCTCCACCAACTCATTTTAATCATGCAATATTGAACATGCAGTTTTTAATGTAATTTCCATAAGGGTACCCTGGAGAATAACAAATAATAAACAGTTATTAGTAAATGTATTCCATCGTTGTGGCCTTTTTGCCTCAGACCAAAACCGCACACCTGATTGGATACTCAGCAGTGTTCCAGACCCAGTCAGAGTACTCTCTCCATCAAAAAGGGAGAAAGGGTGAAGAGAAGTTAATGCAGCAAATGTCACAGACATTTAAAGTCAGAGGTACTGTGGTTGAATGGTAGTAATGATACTGATTATTTTGAAAAGTCATATCGTATTAGACCCATGTTGAGCTAAAATGTGAAATATTTCTGTGCCTGCTTGATTCCTGCTTTTTAAATTGAATATTGTTTATTTATTTCTTTAATGTGTCATTGTTCCAGCAAATGTAATCAGCATAATTTTGCACAGAGCTGTGGGAGGAGAGGACACACTTTCTCTCAGTGCTTTTTTTTAAAGCCTGCTGCTCCTGCTGTGCTGAGTGTGGAACCCGCGAGTGTGCTGACATGCATGCAAACAAACACACATGCACAGACCCATTCAAATGTCCAGACACGCACATGTTCATAAAAGCATCTGCACACATACACACTCATCTCACACATATGTATTATGTTGATGTACAAATCACTCAAAATAATAGTCTTTTTATCATTGTGCTACAGGTTTGTAGAACTTAGAGGCTTGTATATTTGTTTGTGTTAAAGTTATGATGGGACCCCTGTCTTGTGAGAGAAACACATTATAATCTGATGGTAATGGGGGGGGCTCTGAAACTGTCAAACATTTCAGGATGATGTAGCATCAGCTCCAACAAAAATAAAGCTTTGTGACACTTTTGAATTGTGAGAAGGTCTGGTAACTGTCTGAACTTATTTACATTCCTATTGATGCAGGGGCACCACAAGGGAAAGTGTGTGTGCATGTGTGTGTGTGTGTGTGTGTGTGTATGTGTGTTGGGGGGTTACCACCTGAATGCAGAACTCCTCCAAAACTTTAGCAAAGGAGATCTGTTCTCTTCACAGAAGACACTGACTGAGGGAAACCCAATAGAGAAGTAAGGAGTGGGGGTTGGGTCACTGCTAAATATGCTTGAAATATTTACAGACATGCTGTGTGTGTGTGTGTGTGTGTATGAGAGACAGAAAGAGAGAGAGAGAGAGTTATGTTGTGATCGGTGTTAAGTATTTTTGTGAGTGTCATCATCTATGCGTTTACTGCTTTAGTAACATAGGTTTTCTTGTCATGCAAATGAATCATATTTTAATTTGAATTTGAAAGGAGAGAAAGAAATACTTTGTATGTTATGTAAAACTGTGTAGTTTGCTGAGACAAAAACATATACAACTGAGAATTCAAAGCTAGATTTAAAATACCAACAGATGTAGATGGAACTAAAAAGCAGTGGATTACCTCTTGCTTGAGAAAACAAAAGTTCAGTGTGTAAACTGTATAAATGATGACATTGCTTTCTGCTTGATGTTGTTGTATTATACTCTACTTCCAAATACAGACAAGTACTGTCAAATAAATCTATGGAAATGAACAGCAAACTGGGAAGCTTGGACTTTGGAACACTATATTGGTTGAGCTTCCCTTATAAATCAACAAGGCCGAAAAAAAAAAAAATTAAAAACATGTGGCAAAGAAACACAAGATCGACCTAAATCCAAGAACAGATCATTATACTAATATATCAAGCAATGCAGGCTGCAGCTTAATTACCCCCTTTGAGATGGTGAAAGAACGAAGCACAACCTTCACTTATACAGCTGTTCTCAGCCCACACCCGGACTTATTATTCGCCTTATTTATTTATTTATCTAGCCATCTCCACCATCTTTTTCTTTTAAAAAAAGTTTATTTATCATGACCTGTGCAGAGCTTTTCCCCCCTCGCTCCCTCTCCTCTTCTTTCCTCCCCTCTCCCCTTGTTGTCCCCTCCCTTCCTCTCCTTCATGGCATGTGAATCTGTATATTCACAAATGAGAGCTATTCATCTGTGCGCGGCTGCATTCTTCAGCTGTCGGCGCGCTGCGTCAGCCGCACTTCTCGGGCCTTTGTGCCGGGCTCGAAGGCTCTTCATCCCCACTGTTCATCATGCTGATGGTGGAGCTTTGTCTTCCTCTAGTGCAGCTGCTCTCAGCCTATCAAAAGTGCTGAGAGATACAAGGAGAATGGAGAGAAAAGGAGAGAGAGGGAAAGAGAGCAGGAGAGACAGAGAGAGAGAGAGAGACGCACATAGAGAGAAAGAGAGCGGAATGGCCAGTGCCTGTACGAAAGGATAATTTGTACTTTCTCCATAAATAAGGGGGGACAGGCTAATTACTGGCTTAACAAGGGCAGCCAGCGGATCCTCAAGTCAAAAGGACAGGCATAATTATTAACTATCAAAGTGCATTCATATCGCGGCACAAAGGACGAGGTGGAAGGAGTGGGGGGTAGGATGGTGGAGGGTTAGAGAAAATGGATTCTGCTAATAAACAGGACTGAGAACAGCATTATGTGTGTCTCCTTGGATGCAGGCACATTTACGTACTTTGACAAGGGACAATGGGGCCCAAAGACAAGAGCAGGACAAGAATGATGGGGGAGAATAGAGAGATGATAATTGAAGGCTCCCATTGGCTTTGTACTGAGGGGGGTGGCATGTAGGTGACCCTTGTGGAAAGCTGAAGCCAGTCTATTAGTGACCCTGTATGGAAAAAGGGCAGTGCTTGCTCAACATTCAGAGTTTTGGGGTCTTTAGGGGTCAAGGAAGTTCAGCTGGAGTTGCATAGAATAGTCAAACATACTTAAGACAGGGGACACCTGGAAGCTCTGTGGCTGTATTTGTATAGATGATGAATTCAAAATGAAGAGGGCCTCAGTTGTGCCTTAGTTATAAAAAGAAACCCAGGAAGCCATTATGTAGCCTCTTCTTAACATAAAAAATTACTCAATTATTCCAAACATATTTTTCTCATCCTGAGATGGCGGTGGTGGGCAGTAAATGAAATGAGGTTGTTAAGGGCAGTAAAGGCTGGGGGAAGCGTGGTGTGGCTGGGGTTGGGAAGGGGGGAGAGGGAGGTGTGTATACCAATAAGTGCTGAGGGGTTCAGCAGTTCCTCACATCTCAGCCCTAAGTGGACACAACTGAAAATAAGGCAGGAGACCCTAAATCTATTGCATCAACATTATTCTCACCAACACATGCATTAATGATGAGAATACCTATTTATCTTTCTATCCTAATGGATATTGAATGTGGTCAAGATTGCAAAACCTTTTTTGAGCATTTTGGAAGGATTACACTTTTACTCTCTTAACGGTAGAAAGTGTAATATCTGTTTTAGAGATATTACAGTTGGACGGTATGCAATCTGTTTGGAAAAACTGGAAGTGCCTGTCCTTTGGTGTGACAAGTGTGATATGCAGAGAAGGTGGGGGTGTTCTCCAATCACATGTTCATGTATTGACAGACAGTAGCACTGCCTGATTCATCTGGAATTACAAATGACTCATTGGATGAAGCAGTTTCCCATTTCATTTGAAATGCTTAGCTAATTTTCCTGTCTGGATTCAACCATAATTATATAATTATATGTTTTACATCTGTGCCAACTGTAAATCAATTTACACCTCCACCATCTTGATTGCAGTCAATAATGGGCAAACACAAACAAAAATGTATCTTATAAAAATACTTCCAGAAGAAATGCATCTACAAATGAGAATTAAGTTCCTATCCAGGTGAAGCAGGGAGAATGGGGAGCAAAGCCAAGATCTGAACCCCTCAGGACAAAGAGTGGTTTGAAATCCCTTCCAGTGTCATTATCCCAATGAATTATCCCAACTTGTCATTATTGAACAGTATTGCTTTTCAAATATGCTTTATGCCGTATATTATGATATATCCTTTAAATTGAAACCCTCTTCAATGTCCACACTGCTTTGGTCTTGCTGTATAAACTATACACAGTTCAAAACAAAAAAGAGGCTAGGGCTATCAAAAAATTTTAAAAGCGTAAATGATAGCTAAAGGTCTAGAGCAAAAAATTAAACCTGTAAAAGGTTCATGTAGATACTGGCTAGCAGGTTATTTATTTCTATTTTTTTATGTGCTTCGTAATTTAGTTAGATTAATTAGGTAGCCATCCCATCCAGTGATTAAGATTAACTAACTTCTATTTAGTTAACAATAATGTAATGTTAGTTCTCTAGCTAAATGATAGCTAGCTTTCGTCTTGTTAGCTCACTGTGGATTTGTGTGTCATTGTAGGAAAAGGAGGCAAAGCAGTATGAAAAGTCATGTATGTGTGATTTCCTCCTCCAAAATCTATGGGAGGCAATCACCTGTTAGGGCTTGAGAACAATAGTTCAGTTTGGATTCGAAAATTTGAGAAATGCAAAAAAAATTCACTTTGATTTGCTTGGTCATGACTGCTGATGAGAGTTCTCAGTTGACCGCCAAGGTAAATAAAGATAAAATAAAATTCATACTGTACAGATAATTATGAACCTTGCTGAGTATATGTAAAGTATTTATACCAACTACAATTTCAAACAATACTTCAGGCCATTTCCCTCAGTTTGTCCGTTCGTCCATTCATTCATTCATTTGGTGTCCATTTTTCCACAGTGGAGAGAAGACAATTTCTAATAGTTTAGAGATAAAGCTGAGAACAGTGTGACTGGAGAGGCCTTGGGGACATGAGAATGGAGGCCTGCAAAGAGGCTGGAGCAGCCACTGACCCTGTGAGCCTGACCCTGAGAGCCCTGCCAAAATGTTTTAAAAGGCCAGGGCTGGGGAGGGGGACTGAGGAGGTGGTGGGGAGGGGGGGATTGATGTCTGGTACCAGGGGGAACTCTAAACCTCTGCTTGGGTTTCAGAGGTAATGGACAGAGCAAGAGGAGGGGAAAAAACAAATAAAAATGAATAAAACCCTAACCTAAGCCAGACTGACTCATACCCAGGTCTGGATGGTCTGGGGCTCGAAGGGTTGCCCGTCTCTTCTCAAAACCGATTTACTACCACTTCTGTCTTTATTTTTTTATTTGCTCTTTTGGTTGGATAACCTCCCAAGTTGGGTTTGCGCTAAAGCCCCATGAAAAAAAAAACAGCCCCAAGAGAGGAAAAAGAGGGGTATGACCACAATATTTGAGTGCTTGAGTACATAAAAGGGGCTGGACTGGACTGTCTGTCTGTGACTGCATGCATTCTCTCACCACAGGTAGATGAGGAAGACCACAAAATGGAAGACTCAAACAGTATCTGCCTTACTGAGCATTGAGGGCACTGACAATCACTTCAGCAAAGCTTCCTTATTCAGTGTCTGTCCAAAGAACATAAAACAATGAATCTCTAAGAGGGGAAAAAGAAAATTAGTAACTTATATTCATAGGCATAAACATATAATTTTCAATCCTCACCGTACTGTAATTTATATTGTCATGATTGTGAAAAAACAATTATTATATTGACTGGTGATTGAACATGTAATACATTGAAATGTTTCCATCACAGCCATTCAGAAAACAGCCATAATGGTTGAAAATCAGTATTTTGCTAAATTTTATAAACCTAATTAGTATAAAATATTTTCTGATGTTTATTGATTTGCAATTCACAATTGTATTTTCAGGTGCATCTCGTTGCTGCAACACTGCTAAATTGGGAGTGTACAGGTATGAGTGTACTGCTTGTCCAAAGCATGCTCCACCAGCCCCTGCTACTTTTTCACTCCGCAGTCCACCAACTGGGCTGTGCTACCATTGCTTCAGGGAAAGGACCCATCAACAGAAACCCTCAGAACATGCAGTGTGTGTTAGTGCTGCTGTACTGGCCTGGTCACGATCCATCACCAGTCCGTGGAGGGTGTTGTAGCAATCCATGTTCGAAGGACTGCCACTTTAAATGACATGAACATGTTTTATTACTGTAATCTCATGTTCATATACTAAGCATAATGTGTAGGGGAAGGATTGTTAATGAGCAATCTAGAAGCTTGTGGCATGCATACATACTGTCACCATAACCTCTTTAACCCTCAGCATGTGTAAGCATGCTGTAGTTTTTTATGTGTGAGTTTAAGTCCATGCAGCAAATAAATAGTTATGTGAGTATCCTGACAATGTCCTGTTGTGGTCTTTGCTATTCAGCAGATCTAAAGCTGTTTATGTGAAGCCCATTATAAGCTTAAAAAAAGTTTAACAGTTACATACTGGCCATGGCTACACATGGGCACGCAGCTATGAAACTGAGCAGATAAGTGTTCTGTTGAGAGGACTTTCCCCATCATTTTCATATTTTAATTTACAGGAAATTAATAGGAAAACTATTACTATATAACTATATATACACTGACCACTTCCTGTTCTCCCTAATTATGCTGGTTATCAGCACTCTTTCCTGCTTGTAAACAAATAATGATCTCTGGAAACTCATGATTCAGCAGATGCAAAATGTGCAATCAAAAAAGAAAAGCAAGACAAAAAAGGGAAAAAAACAGGCGAAAGTGTGCCCCCTCCTTCTATTCTGCGTCATTTTACTTGCAGTCTCTCCCAGTGGCAGCTGACTCTTGACAGCTTCACTCATTCACCTTCAGATGTAACAGATACATAGATACCAAGATAGACAGTCAAGACATTAGAGCCTGAAGCAGAGAATACAGCTGCAATAAATGCTAGAAACCACAAACTACACAAACTACATTTATCTAAAATAGATAAATGCCCTTTATCTATTTAGTGATACATGAGTGGGTTTAAATGCTTCAAATAAATGAATTAATTAATTGCAAAATTTACATATAACTCAACCAATGCTGAGTTAGATCATAGAGCTTTGCCACAGCAATGAAAAGTAGCAAGCCATTAGACTTGGCCCAGATTCAACCACAATAAGCAGACAGATGACTCTGAGGGTGTCCGGGTCATTACAGAATCTCAGAGGTTCAATAACACTCCCAACGTCAGCCAGTGTCCTCTACTCTCCCATGAAGGCATTTAATTGTTCCTTATAATGCACCCATAAACACACCACTACAGCTGTCATTCAAAATCATAAATGGTAATGCATCTCTTCCTTTATTGATAGTTTGTAATGTGATGCAAAGGTCAGAGGCAGGCATGCATAGTTGATGCTGAATAAATGAGATTATGGTTGAAATTGGTAATTATGTGCATTTTATTCCTGAGCTTGTAATACTAATAAACATAATGGTACTTGTCAGACTGAATTTCAGACAGACATTTTTTTTTTTTTTTATGGAAACCAAAATATCTCTGACCTAACTGTTGGTTATGACTATAAGACATCTAGCTAATCTGTTTTAATGCCTTCTGGATTTTTTTTTTTGAAAATGAAAAGTATTATGTAAAATATTATATTTCAGGTAAACTAGTTGGGCAGATAACTGTGGTTAATTTCCTGACAGTGTACAGCCTGCATGTGAATCATTAGAGAAAAAGACAGTATGGATTTTTTTCAGAGGAATCAGTTGCATTTGAGTCATATGTGAAGCACCTATTAGTGACAACCATGCAGACCTCTCAGTGGTAAAATTGTCCTGTGCTACCTTTTAAGTACAAAATGCTAATTTCATATTCAGGATTTCTGTACTGAAGGGCCGCATTTGGGATGAAAATGTGTTTAATTTCCTCACCGAAACGATCGTCTGCGAAGCATCTGCAGTGCCCGCAGCCTCCTGTCAACAGGAATCAGCTGCAGTAGTGGGCTGGCTGTCAGTGATTCACACGGTCATGTAGTAATCTTCTCATTTTGGTAGGATGTTTGTTCTTCACACAAAATCAGTGAAAGTTGTGGCAGACATTTATGGATATCGGGGGCTATTATTAGGAGTATAACGGAGGAGGATTAAAGACACGTTGGCTGGTTCAAAGTGTCATTCCTGCTGGAGAGGGAACAGACATCCACCCAGCCTTTATTAGAAGTGAACTTTTAGCCTCTTTCGTTTTCTTGAGAAAGGAATAATGTGATTCAAATTAGTCCAAGTGTCTCAAATCGTGTCATTATGTTTTGCTTTGAATATGACATCTTTTATGATTTGACAGTTGAACATGAAAAAGAAGATAGAATATATATAGTTTAATGCTTAAACAATTTAATAAGCTCTATAGTGGTCTCTGAAACATAGAAGCTGTATTGCCTACATGGTTTTGAATAAACACTGTAATTTGAGAAAAATAACAATAAAATTATAATTCATAATATGGAGATTGGAGATTATTTTTGCTAATAAAATGTTATCTACTAAACAGACTCCTTGAACCCTGTTTAATTTATAAGAGATAAACTTGGTAGCATTAATATTGCAATGGTATTTTTGTAAGTACACAACTGTGTCAGTATTTTACAAAGGGTTAATGATATTGAACAGAGCAACATAGTTACACCAAAAACTATACTATGGGTCATAAAAGTCAAACATATCAAATAGAAATATCAATGTAGTTACAATTGTATTTTGACCCACAAATAAAGTAGTTAAAATAGGTGATTAAACTCCACTAATAAAAAAATGTGACATTTCAATGAATTGGATTATTTTTTTTACTCGTTGTGAGGCAAGAATATAGACTCTAAAATCAATTGCATCATGGAAATTGTAGTTTTGGAGACTACAGTTATGAAGGGTTAAACAACTCTAAATGATGGCAATAACCCAGATTTTCATACATTGGTTTAAGTCTTTAAATTAAGGCCAATAGAATGCCTGCCGCATATAATGTTTGGCTTTGTGGAGAGAAGACGTGTTCCACAAAAGTGTGACTGTACCTTGTCAGTGGCCATCTGATAAATGACAAACAGGGGATTTATTTTACATGGTTTTGGGAAGAGGGTATAAGTGAAGGGGAGGGGAAGTTCCAGTGGGTCCCTTATTGTGGCCCCAGAATGGCCCCTTCAATCAAAAGCACCCCCAGAGAGACCCAGGGGTCTGGCATACACCAGTTTCACCATCCACAAGGAGACTGGCTTGCCGGGAGAGAGGGAAGGGGTCCTTCATTTTTCTGACACTCCTGTCCTTCAGCCTATTGATCGGCGGCAGAAAGCACATCCCCACGATGCCCACTAATAGAGACTGAAGTTCATCAGCCCCTTGCTGCTGATCCCCGGCACAGACACAGACAGACGGATCTATAGAGGCCACCCAACTAACCTTCTCACTTTTTCCCCCTCAAAGTTCTTGTGTTCCTTGTCTCCCCTTTTCCCCTTCCATGTGATTCTTTGTACTCTTAATTCTGTTGCTTCTCTTTCTGTGTCTGACCTTACATTTTTTTAACTAAAGTGCCAGTCCTCCATTAGGAGTGTCTTTGCAAGCAGGTTGGGTGGATGAGGGCAATAGAGAAGTGGAAATAATAAATAAGAGGGACTCTAATGGGGCAGGTTGGAGGTATTTATTCTCCGCTAATTTAAATAATATCAGCCTGGTTTTTTAACAATAAAGCTGGAATGGAGAGGTCACTGCTGCTGCTTTAATGCCATATAAAGGTTCCAACTATGACATGCCTGTCTCAAAGTCAGACATTTACTAAAAGGTGCATTAGAAGCTTCAAATTACGACTAACCCCATGAAAAACTGCATGCATGTATTGACTTGTCAGAAAATGCAGATATTATAAAGATTTTTTTCTTCTGTTGTATGACTATATTTGGGGAAGTCTGAACAGTTTGCTGCACATATTAAAGATGACAGGAAACAAAGAAAGTCATTTGTAATTCCGTTTTAATCAGATAACAAAACTAAGAATTGATATATGTATACTGTGACTACCATACATATCTCTGTTCTGCGGTTGAGATTTATACTTGAAATAGAAGGTTTTAAAGGAAGCTTTTTGGATTCTTTCACCAGTTAAGGTCTCCTCTGTACATCTAGGAGAATGACTTATCCCAGGGTTCATTCCTCATTCAGCTGATATTAGGATTGGACAATACTTGGGTTCCATGTCATAGAGTAGACTATTTGACTGCTAGTCAGAGCTTGACATGACATTGTAATTTCCTTAGTCTTAATACAGATGAAATATAACTAAAAAATAACTAACTGTCTAACTGAATGAATCAATAAATAAATAAATAAATACAGAGGAATGTAAGCCATTTTACACCTTTCATTGGGCTTCTTTTTTTATATCTAAATTATTTACATCGCTCTGAAAGTTGCATGTACAACCTGTTGGACTAAAGCTCTATGCTGGGGACATGACCTTTTCCATTCACTTTTCAAAGCTCTTTCAGAAAGTGAAGACTCTTCTATATGTGCCCTGGATCCTCAAGGCAAAACATAATCAGAATTGTAATAGCCATATTGAAAAGATCAATGCATTATTTAAATGGAAGAAGCAATCATTTTGATAATAGTACAACATCTGGATTTTCACCATATTCAATTTAAATTTCACACTCACAAAGGATGGGGGTGCAGCATTACAGAAGGCCTGAAGAGCATGGTGAAAAAAATGGGGTGGAAAACAAACTTTGGGCATAATTCCTATGTTTAAAAAAACATTTTTAAGTCATTTAAAAGACTAACTTGTTTTGACAACTTACTTGTCAAACTTACTAAAATTACTTAAAAAGTCATTTAAACAACTTAGAAACTCTTTAAAACAACTTAAGTTATTTAAACAATTTAAGAATTGTTAAAAAAAAAAAAAACTTTTAACTTCTATTATTGGCTATAGCAAGCAGTTATTATATGGAGTATATTCTTGAATATAGCTGTCAGAATTAAAGAATGGTCCTAAAGATACTTTGCAGATGTATGCCCCTGTGTACAATGAACTGGCTCGACACACCTATTTTGTTATGTATTATAGTTATTCTCTGAAAGTCATGTTAACCACAAATAATCTGCTCTGAGAAAGAAATGGATTTGGCTTATGTTTAAGAAAACTGAACCTATCAAATTTGCATTTAAATATTTCTCCAAACCACATCCAAATAATGCAAATACGACAAAAGTGATTGTTTTTGGCACTACTCACGACTTCGACTGGCATATCTGGGCCGACACCCTAATTGAAACAAGTGAATGAATATGTTTTTATGCTCTTTATTAGCATCAAATCTATTACAGCATTGTAATATACATATAGTTTGCTATATTGGCAAATAGACAGGGTGAACTGCACTCAACGATATGAAATACACGCTAACCATACCATCTGTTTGACAAAGTGACAATCTTTCTGGCAAGACATTTTGGACTCCTTTCATTTCCAAATAGGGTTGGTGGCAGGTTGAATTAGCTGACATGGGTTTCTCCCTCTGATGGTGCATCATTGTAATGCAGAACTTAATTTACAGACAGCCATGTTAATATAAATCATTAAATCACCTTTTAACACCGGAGATGAGAAGAAAGAAAGAAATCTGGAGACTTATATTCATGTGACTATGCCAATGTACTCGATATATATATAGTTGTATGGAACACATTTGCCTTGTCGGCTCGTATGCAACAAAAGGGACAACATCCTTCTTTTTTATAGGTTCAGGTTTTTTTTGTGCAATCTGCAGTTATTTTTTCCCTTCGCACCACCTCCTAGTCCCCAGTATCCAATAATTTGCATGGCATGCCTTGAGATAACCTCTGGGGGACAATTGGGATGCAGGACGTGGCTTTGGCACCTCCCAGCTCAGCCCATTTTCAGACTCAAGACCAATGGCTACTATTAAAGGATCAGGCAGGGACTCTGACAAGCCAGTCAATAACAATGTGAGGTTACTTCATTAATGCTATAATGGCTGATAGAGTCAGGCCTGAAAAAAAACAAGATCCTGAGAGGGGGCCTGTAAAAATGGAAGTGATTTGTCCAGAATCTGAGCCTTGTCACGTCCATTGTCTGCCCCCTCCATTTTATTCAAAAACCTGCCAGCATGACTGGATGGCACAGGATTTAGCATTAGCCATTTTCCATCATAAGCACTGCATCACTGGCTCATTGTTCTTGTTAAAAATGCTTGTGCATGTAGTAGTCCTGTTAAAAAGAAGAAAAGATGAGAAGCAAAGGAAAATATCTATCTATCTATCCATCCATCCATCCAGCCACCTATACCAAGAAGTGAATAACAAAAATAAATACTACACAGTTAATCTGAATCGTGGCTATGGCACATATGGCATGTTTAGGCCCTGAACACTGCTCACACATGTGAATGCGTTGCTATTCCCATCTCTCATGTGAACATAGCTTACAGTCCTAGTCCTGACAGCTCAGCCCAGATGTTGATGAGAGAGGTGGGTGGAGGATGCAGGACTGTGGCCTGATGTCCAGGCAGAGTGAAATGGAGATATAGCTGTCACATTTACACACTCACCTGGCTGGGCAGGTCTCAGGGCTGGCCAGCTGCAGCTGTGCACTGGGGACAAGGCGTTGATGTGGAGGGCAGTATTGATCCCCGGGGAGATTGCAGCAGGATGCTCAGACGGTGGCTAAACCTGTTTGTTTCATTGTTTGTTTGTTTTCTGTCTGATAGCGGTAACCCAAGCTTACAGAGTCTGATGTGGATTTACAGGGTTTGATGCTGTGGTTTACTTTGAGCTCAGATAGACGAGGGCATGCTGGAGCACAAGGCAACACCTAGATGTAGAGCCTTTTTGTCTTCTCATGTTTTGTATTATAAGAAATACTATTAGAGTTGTGATTGCATTAAATGGTAATTTTATATGGTAATAACAAATACTAAGATAACACATGTTCCATCCAAAGATTGTCTGTTAAAACAAAGCATGCATGTTATCTAAATGAATAGTGTTCTCCAACAGAAAGAATGCCATTTAGTATGTTTGAAGCAATTCGGTTTTTGCAAATACATTTAATATATCAACAATTTAGCTTTTCAAAACATCTTATAATTATTGAACTTGGAACTCTCACACCCATTTATTTAGAAACAATGGCATGCAACGTTTTCACTTAGACATTGCTTTGGCCATAAACATACACACACACACACACACACACACACACACACACACACACACACACACACACACACACACACACACACACACACACACACACACACACACACACACACACATACACTCAAGCACACACAGGCTCACACAGACACACATGTTATTGCTGTTGAGGAGATACTTGAAAGAAAGCAGAACGCTGCAGAGTTCTGTATGTTGATACCCCACTTGTCATATCTTACCTCATGAAATCATTAAATCATTAACTGAGAGGTACACCCAGGTGTGATTGGCAACACTCGACAGAGACATGTCCTTGCGTCTTCGCAGGGCAGTGGTGAACAGCACAGCTTACCTGTCAAGCATTTGACAGGTTTTCATTAAATCTATATTTAGAATGCAACCCCCATCTTTAAAAATGACCCCTATTGATGTACAGAAGTTATATAAATGCATGTGCTACATACCACATCAACATATTCACAAATTTCATGTTCTCTATGTCTTGATTTTTTTGTGTTGTGTGTGTGTGTGTGTGTGTGTGTGTGTGTGTGTGTGTGTGTGTGTGTGTGTGTGTGTGTGTGTGTGTGTGTGTGTGTGAATTTTTTGGAGGTTGGAATAATAATGGAAATACCAAATATTTGCAGTCATATTTAATATTTAGTCACATTTCCTATTAATTTCAAGCTCAGGGACAACAGCCTCAGAAGTTACCACATACCTGATCTACACCGCTATCAGACAATCTTAACAAAGAGTGCATGTGGCAAACTTTGCACAGCTGATGATAATGACAAGCTTAATAATAATGTGGGTATGTGTGTGTTCTATGTCTTAGTAATCCTTCTAACGTCAAACATGGATGATTCTCCCCATTGTGACCCCAATTCTTTATAACAGGTATGAAACAGTGAAACATGAAATCATAGGACTGAGAATGTGATGATATGATGATAACCCATATCTATATGAAGATGACCTGATACCTGAAGGTTATGTCATAAAATGGCCAGGTTGATGCCACTCCTTTTCACTCAATGATGATTGAATAATGGCATTCTGTAGTGTTATAGGTCCAGCCATTCAGAGAGAGGCAATTGCAGCAGTTGGTGTCATTGGTCAAAAACATTATTAAACTTTTTCAGTCCCTTGCTCCCTCCTTCCCTTGCTTCTTCAGAGTGATTTATTCTAACCATGTCAAAAGGAAGGAGCAAAAAGAAAACACAGGTATGTTACAAGAACATTGTACAGTTAAAAATGTGGACATCCTTATTCACTTTAATAT
Source organism: Albula goreensis (assembly GCA_022829145.1). Lineage (NCBI taxonomy): Eukaryota > Metazoa > Chordata > Actinopteri > Albuliformes > Albulidae > Albula > Albula goreensis. Next base: position 30,960,704 of record CM040750.1, read on the forward strand.
TACTAGATGAGTCTGTACTGTTCTTCAGCGATATGAAACTGCATCCTGTGTGGATTGAACTGGACTTTAATTATGAATAGTGCTTCATGACAGTTTCATAATTGGAAATTGTAGGAGTGCTACATCCAAAAAATTTAAAGGCATGATTGACTGAACATCATATTCCATAATGGCCATCCAGGTGAGGAGTTACATGATTAGTAGGGGAGTCCCACCCTGCAGAAAGAACTGTTCATAATCAATGTACAGCCCAAAATGAATGAGGACAGATCATATTCCCTTGTTTATTAAACAATTTTAACATTTCAAGTTAGCCTCCTCTGAGCAACAAGGAGACAAGGGGACAACATTGGAGGGAAGGAAGGGAGCATGTATAAAGGATTTGGACACAGCCTGTATGCCCCAATGTGCTTCTCCCCAGCAGCAGGGCCCTTCCCACGCAGTAATGGGCATGCAAAAGAAGCAGAGCTGTCTCCATAATCCCATTCTCACAAACAGGAATTTGATTTTAGAAACTAACCAACATGGAGAGACAAGCGTAGCATATCCATGTGCTCCTTCCAGAAGCAGAAGGCCAAAAAGCATTATTTAAATATTCATTTGCATGTATTTTGTATATATTTTTGTACAGGAACAAATTACCTGTTGAGCAAAGAGTCAGACCACTTCAGATCTATCTCACTTTGTACAACTGATGCCCAAAATCATAATTACATATTCACAAGCTGCATTCTGCTACAACCTCCGGTACCCATCTTGGGGAGTTCAGACGAGCATATATTCTCCAAAACGTGGTGTAAGCCACTGCTTATTTTCACTCTTCAATCTGCAAATTAAGGTTTAGCAGACTTAAGTTGAAAGAGGACACTCCACATGCAACTTATTGCATGCACCGCGTACGTCGGAGCGACCAGGAGGGGTAGCTAATGAGCAATGAGACTGGAAGCCCCACGATCCAAATCCCTCCCTCCATTGGCAATGCTACAGCCAGTACTGCTGTGGTCTGTAGCACAGAATTATGTTAGGACTGAGGAGGGAATCTCACAGCTGAGCATTGAGCTGAAATTTGATATCAGTCGCACAAATGCAGAGCCCTGCTCACATACGTACATGTGTGCTGAAACACAGGCCCACATTCACACACAACACGAGACATTATATTCTTTTATTCCTACTCCATCTCTCCTTATGAAAGCTATTAATTGGTGGAGAGCCAATTAATAGTGAACAAATATATATACGTTAAGGTGTCGTAACTTCAGAGGAAAGTTCTGCTGACATCCGTATAGTTAAATGCCAACGTACCATTTAAGACGAAAAGGGCAGAAGCACGTCCAACCTTTGTAGTATGCCATTCAGAGTCATTTGGAAAAGGTTTTTTTTCACTTCTATCCTCTGGAACAAGGAATCTTTGTATAAAATAAGTATAGAAAAAAACCGTTGAAAAATGTTAAATGATCTGACACATTTTTTTGAACATGTTCGAAAACTAGAGCGTATTGCAAGGAAATACATTGATTCTCATGTTTTTTAAGGACATTTTATTACCACATCATGAGTGTATAAGTGTGCAAGAAAAACATGCTGCCCCACTGCCTTTCTTTGTTTTCTATGTTGTCACACATTTGTCTTTTAGCATTGGAATGGTCATTTCTTGTAAAGGAACATTCACATCTGTGAAGTTATCCCATTCACTATTAGCACTTTTTGGGTCTTGTCTGTAGCCTTCAAATGAAACCATTCCCATGTAACCACAACATGTAAAGGTAGTCAAAATAGATACAATGTTATGCAAATGCTAAGTATTTATTAAAACATATTTCCACAATATTGAAATACACTATCTGATACATAAACAAGCACATATTCCATGTTATGCAAGCAGAGAGAAGCACAGCATTTATAAATGACATTTTGATTCACTCCTCTCACTGGCCAGTAGAACAGCAGGAAATGATAACAGTTCCTGAAAGGCTTCAAGTTTATTAATATTAATATTCATAATAAAAGTCTTTGACATCTTTTTTCATGGGCTGTATTTATTGTCAGATGGCTACGCCTGGAATTTGGGGTTTTGAACATGACTGCAGTGGCACAGTGCCAACTCCCACACACGGCTCCTGTCAGTCTGACTGTGAGTGCTCATGAGCCTGGGTTTTCAAATCCCTCATTTCTTACTGAACGCTTTTTTCCCGCTTCCTAAAAGAAATCCCTGCCACAATTATAATCCGTCCCATGCATGACACCTGGTCACTCCAGCTTACACTCAGAGGCCTGTGCCTTTCAGTCCTGCCAGATCCTTCCTTCTTTTCTCTGGTGCAGTTCAGTCTCTCCAGTAATATGAAGACCCAGTTTAGCATATCTTGCGTCAGGCTACCTAAGAAGAGATCCACGGTAATCTCCCAGTCAAGCAGTGGGGTGGACTGTGGGGTATCGGGGAGGCAAGGATTTTACTTTGAAGTCAACTTTGAAAAGGATGAGGGAAGGCGAACTGGAAGAGAGCCTGTTCAATGCTCACACATGCACACACACACACACACACACACACACACACACACACACACACACACACACACACACACACACACACACACACACACACACACACACACACACACACACACACACACACACACACACACACACACACACACAAGGGAGCGGTTTACCTAAAGAGAGGCGGTGGTTTTTCGGCGGTTGATAGCATTTATGTGGTTCCGGGCTTCAAACTCAGGTGCTGCTCATCCTAGAGCAGGTGAAACTGCAATATGTGTTCTCAAAACTCAGCCAGATAGCTCACACTCTTCTTTGAAAAGCAGGACACAGAAGTTCTTCCTCTCAACTTTTTCCCAACATCCCTCCGGAAACTTCCAGAATTCCAAAAATATATAATGAGAATATAGTGTTGTCATTCACTTTTAGGACCTCTTACACTTTAAAATTTTCTAGAATTTTATTTCACTCTCTGAAATAGGATCAAGCAGCTTTCCCCAATCATATTTCAAGGAGACCACTACCTCTTGTGGTACAAATGCAGCTATATATTTTACAGCGACTTGTACAAAAGCACAAAGGCAGAATGAGTGGTGGCTATAACACTTAATGGAGCAGACCATATTATTGACACGGCACAATATCATTTCCACTGTCAGTCTCAAGGGCTGTCTTGGTCCAATCCCAGAAGTACCATCCTTTCTCCCTGGAGCCTAGCTGTACCCAGGGACACAGGGACACACAGTACCCAGAGAAGGGGTCCTGAGACTGTTTTCACTGAACAGAACTAATGAGCTGTGCAGAAAATGTTCAATGTCAAAATCGTATTCGCTGAATCTGTCCGCAGTCGTGCTGACCAATGGCAGCTTGATGCCAACCAGCCTGTCATACACACACAAGAAAAACACCTCAGTGTCAGTTGAAAACCATCACCATCGGCTCTTCAGGGGATCATCGAATTTTACTCAGCATTGTTATTTGTGGTAATAATGCCGTGCTTTTACTTTTTCAAATGTTCTGATAAAGGTCAGTATAACAGATTATGTGCATTCTAAAAGTGATGACCGAGGCCAAGGCATGACAATCCTAATTACAATCACTTGGAATTCAATATGAAATGCCCTCATAGATAACCTGAGTCTCATCACATTATTCTGCATGTGATTTAAACAACAACCAATATTAATGGTGTCAACATGATGCTGACTGAAATAAAAAACCTGTGGCCTGCTATCGACTGATTATTTTGGATAAATTAACTTTTGATGAGGGGTATTCTTATGTAAAAATGTAATACAACTCTGACCTCAGAGCTGTTGGCATGTTTTTGGCCCTCATGTTTGGTTTTTCAGACCTCAGACCCCATTCAATGAGACAGCACAGGTGATTTCAGCAAAACATGAGGATTAAAGCACAAAATGAAAAATAAATACATTTCTGTACATATTCAAATGCATAATAAAGAATGAATCTTTAAGTCATGATTTTAAAGGCATCACTGTCACAAAGATGTGTTGCCTTGGCAATGACCTTGTCTTGTCAAGACAGCGCATGGAAATCCAATGTCTGGATGAAAAAAAGAAAAGATTAATCAGCCCTTGAACTTAAAGCTGATCAATAACCTCAGCTCCACGAGTAGAAATGATGTTTAAACACAGTAATTTACATCAATGTAACCACATAAATCCTGTCAATTAAATGGTGCAGAAGATGATTTTCTAAGGCCATTTTCATTATTCTGTGAGAAGCTATTAAATACTACATTTCTTGTATTTTCTTTTATTTCTTCTACCTGCACTTTGGCAAATGTGGTGTGGGATTGAAGAGATGGAGAAACAGGTCCTGAAGGGAGCAGCTCGAGGGCTCAGCTCCTCTCTTTACACAGCGGCGCACTGATCCTGATTTTAGGATTGATCTGATTCATGACAGTTTCATTATTGCTTTTAGGATTATTTATATCAGCAAAGTCAAAATCTGGCATTAGCTGCCAAAAATTTGACCCCAAGACAGAGTGGTCCTCATCCTGGAGAGAGACAGGGTAGGCTGGTTTGTTTTGTTACTCAGAACTGAATTGACCTAGTGGGCAGTTGGTTGCACAGTAAACGCACCTCTCCTGATTTCTTGGGTCAGACCTTGTTTTGGCATTCAAGCATACAGGCCTTGCCACTCTCCAGGACCAGGACTGAGGGCCAGTTCCTCTGTTATTACTCATTTGGCAATCCATTCACTCAAAGAACAGAATGACTTGGGAAGTTTGGCAGTGAATGAGTGTGCAGTGGGCTCAGCAGCCAGTGTGGAGGATTTAAGGGTGGGCATGAATATTGTTAATACAGGGGTGGCATGGGGCTAGACTTACTTACTGGGAATGGGGATGAATGTGGTGGCGCGAGGCCTGCCCACGTGGGGCCGTCACACAGGGCGAAGTTACTGGCCGTCAGCGGCACAGCAGCCAAGACAAGGCCTCGCACCCACTGGCTTTTAAACCACAATCCAGTCAATTTAGAAACAGCTGCAGTTTAATTGCAGTTGAAGTACATCACAATGGGGGTGTAAATTAGGACAAATAACCGCTGAGCACATTCAGGCAGCAGCCTAGCCTTGAAAACCCACCACATTCCTGTTGGAAGTGAACTTATTGTTCTGTGTTTGCCTCTCTCTTCCATGGTGTAATTAAATATGATATGAATACTGAGAAGTTTGAATGGTACAATTAAACAGGTTGAACAGCACTTCAAGGGCATGTCATCTGAACGAAAAGTATGTTTATTAGATAGAGCCATTGACTCTTTCAAGTGGGAAAAGAAATAGACATGGCCCTGTCTAATAGAAAGTGATGGCACACGTAAATGCAGAAATATCTCAATAGTTAAAAAAGTAGATTTTGATCACTCTTCATATCACAGTGTACTTTTGTATAGCCTGCAGGTAGTGTGCATTGGGCTCCCTGGTTTAACCAGTTCTATTAGAGCAAGGGGCGGTGTTAGCCCTCCGCATTGGCCCTCTCCTCTCCTGACCCTATGGGTCCTTATCTTTCTGTCTCCTTCCCCAAAGTGCAGCGCTACACTGCATCAGCTCGTCGCTCTGAGAAAGAGCCTCAATAAATGTTCAATAAATCATCGGCCTGACCTTTCCTGGCATGGAAACCTTAGAGCTCCAAATGTTAAAGAGGGGAGGAAGATTGAGACTTTTATACGCATGATGAAGTGCAGTCTGCACACTCTCTGTTCTTCTTTTATAAGGCCTTTACCACTCTCTTTTTCTTACCTTCCTCTCCCCTCTCTGTCCCTGTGTGTGCCCATTCCCCCTCCACCCCCCACCCCCCCCCCCAATCTGTATTCCTCTCTGCTGCGTACCTGCTGTAGCGCCGATTGCAGCAGACATTTTACATATGGGAGCCTTCATATTGAGAGGATTAATGCCGTTTCCCGGGCTCCGACTCACAGCTTGCGGTTCTCTGCGGGCGACGGGAAAGTTGGCCGGCCCTGGCAGCCGGGGCTGCCATTAGGAAATTAACCCTTGGTGGCGGGAGAGCAAAAAGGCGTGAGGGGCGGGCCTCCACCAAGCATAGTCCGCTACCGCTCAGGTGACCTTACATATGTCAGCGCTGTAAGGACGGCCCCTGCTCTGTGCCCCACGCCCCCGCCCCTGCCCACACCCCCCGACAAGGGGCTGAGCTCTGGCGTGCTTGCACTGGGAGACTGGGGAGAGGAAATGACTTCTCCTTGGCACAGAACATGGCCAATATGCTGTTTCTGTTTTTTTTTTTTTTTTTTTTTTTACTTAACTGCCGCAGCGCCGAGACTAATGGTTAATTAATCATTGTGCAGTATGCGTGCTGCTGATTGCCCATGCTAAGTCATTGAAAACATTTTCTGTGTCAGTTTTTTTTCTTGTTGGAGGGGAAAAAACAGGAAGGAAACATGTCTCCTGCTGGGATACAGGTGGCTCTAGAGAGCTGGCTAACAGAGGCCATGCCTAAGAGTGCAAGTGCATCACTCTCAGTGGGAAGGGACAGTGCACTGCACTGCTCATGTGCCACACTGCTCATGCTAAACTCCACAAGCATCATTAGCATACGCGCACAGAGAAAAGTCATTTTTAGAGGGCTTTAATTACCTTTCATATTTTCATGTGTTAATATAAATTCATGTGTTTTAAAAATTGGAATTTAAACTGCCTTGACATCTGTCATTTTAAGGTTTATTATTATTATTATTTTATTATTATTATTATTATTATTATTATTATTATTATTATACCCAGATTGAACCATGTTACTAGCCCTGCCAAAGAAAACCAGATGTGGCACTTATCATTTTGACTGTACTGCCAGAAGTGGAACTTGAACTCCCTGTTGCAGGATGCAAAGCTGCACCTTGAGCATATGCCTTTCATCTGTGCACAACCTGACGGCCCAACTGTGTTTTAAATCACCAAACAGTGCTAAGAGTATCTGCCAGTGTCTCATCCTTACTCTGACCTTTCCTGTTACTCATGATGACTCACAGTTTTGCATTCAAACTTTGGCAAAGGTAAACTTGACCCATGGCATTTAACATGCCACAGTGCTCTGGTATTATCTTTTGAGAGCGTGATAGCACAGAAATTAAAGAAGAGGGGGTATATAAGCTCTTCATGATCTGCAACTGAGGCAGAAAGGACTTTTTGGTCAGGACTAACACTCAACTCAGCTTCTGTTTTTCATCATATTTTTAACCCAATAGGCAAGAGGCTAAGCTTTGCCCCATCAGGGTTTATGCAGAGCTTCCAAATATGAGTAATTGATAAGAAAATATTTCTAACACTAAAGCAATAAAATGTGGACCATTATTGAAAAGGAATGCATTAATATATTTGAGATTGCAGTTGTAAGAACCTGAGTACTCAGATTCAGGCACAAAGGACTGATATATCGATGCACACAACTCTGTTAAAATCAATTCCTCATGCAATCAACTTTTATTTGGTACAGTGATCTTCACCATCAATTTGTCAATGCACAATTCTCTGGGGGGAGGAAGATCATCCTGCTAAGATACAGTGTGTGAGCCAAAACAGATGAGAGACTCAATGTGTACAGTGTACACAGACAATCAAAAGGGGATGCACAGGTCAGCACCGTGTACTTGAAAACTACTGCAACCACCAAGAAACTGAAAGACAGCATGTTTCCCTAAAAAAAGGCCATAATGAAACAACATTGGAACCATTCAGAATGGTGTGGGCACCCATCCCATATCCTCTCTTCTGAATTCATATCCAGGGCCTACATGAGCCCACAGGACCAAATACTTTTACTCATTGTACACAAAAATGGACTTTTAGAAGGTTTAAAACTTTTAAATCTTCAGAGTGCTAATAATTTTCTCATAGAGAACTATGGCTTTGCATAGCATTTTCAGCATTTTATTATGACTGACCACTTGTTTGTGGTCCAGGGTACTGACTAGTCCTACTTTGCTGCCTTGTAGTATGTCTGCTGTCACATCAATGGCACAGTGGCTGGTTGTTCACAGGTTTCAGTTTTCAACTAGCCCAGCATAGAGCCACTGATCTTTGTGCTTTGTGGTCTAATCTCATCCTTTGTGCCAGCTATCAGATTCTCCAGATGGCATTAAGATCAGTGGACCTGCACAGAGTCTGCTCTGAACTGATATGCATGAACAAGCAAAAGGTCACTTGATTTTCAAATTTTTATTAACACATGTAATGTCAATCTGATATTTAGCTTTACATTATGGTAAAATGATGAGTGGTAACAGCAAATCTGTATTTTTCATGGATAGCCATACTTGTTAATTTTATTGTTGAACTGCTCATATATTTTGCACTTTAGATGGCTCTAACAACTACTGTTCAGTAAATCCTAAATAAATACTACTGAACACCTGTCACTGGCCATGGAGGAATATTTCTTATAAATAAAATCTCAAATGGGCTGATGCAACAAAAAATAAGTATCTCAGCCATTTTATACCAATAATATAAGTGCAAAGGATAAACTTATACAAGTTGTAAATATTTTGCCCTATTAAAATGAAATGTCCTTTTGGCTCTCAAAAAGATCAATATTTTGAGTTTGGCCTCAGCTTGGGAATTCATTTTGTCTAAGGATTGTTTGTGAAAATTTGAAGTTCTGGTCAAAAAAGCTGCTGAAAAAGGGTGCTGTCAAGATGATTTTTGCGACCTATCTTCCACTTGCAATACATATGGGTGCAACATACCAAGTAAAACATCTGTGTGTGTGTGTGTGTGTGTGTGTGTGTGTGTGCAGATGCTCATGTTGAAATTGACAACCAAAGCACATTGCAAAGCATGTGAGGGTAAATAAGATATTTACATTAAGTTTTTTTTTCTTTTCTATAAATATATTTTGTGTTTGATAAAAATGGCGTACAGGCAATGCTGAGAGTGAGTAAGGGGTGTGTATATCTACACACAGAGAGGCATGAGGCTTGCTGCTGACATGAACTGCTTTAGAAGGCAGTTTTTGCTGTTTCCAAGAACATGTTCCTCGCATTTCAGGTATTTACAGAGTGTTACTGTTTCTCACTGTGACTTACTGAAAGAGACATTTTAGCTTCTAGTTGTCCTGATTGGTTGGAGTAGAGGACAACAAATATGCTACATGGGGTTCCTCATCTGATTAACCAAACAGTACTGTTGTGCAGCTGATACCAGGCCTGATTGGTTTTTGATATGATGGTACTTTGTACTATTGTAAAAATGATTCCACATATATCAGTTCTTTAAAACAATGGATAGCTTGCTGTGACCCATCTTCCCTGAAAAGAATTAAGGCAAATAAACAAACAAGATTTGTTATGTATTAAAATGAGATGAATTACAGTGATTTATTGAATAACACAATGAATATAATGATATTGTAAGGGCCCAGAAATATTTTGAGCTAAGGTTATATTTACAAAGTAAAATGCACAAATAACCTCTTGAACCCTGAATCTTGTACTCTACACCTACAGCACAGAGTGTCAACCTTATAGTGGGGTGGTGGTAGTTCACTTTTCCAGTTTATTGGGCCATTAAACAAATTAATAAAACAAGCCATACCAATGGCTCTACGGTATCAGCGATGAAAAAATGATTCCATTTTACCTCTGGAATGGGGGATGCTTTCTGGGGTGTCAAAAAAAAGCATCAAGTGAACAAATAGGCTCAGATGAAACAAACTCGTAGCCCCTGTCTCTCTGAGTACATCCCTCTGATTCAGTATCAGACAGCGCTCCATCCTGCCCAGGATGCAGCTCTGCCTGGCCGCACTTGGGAGCTCCAATCTTTTGCAAAGCCTCTGCTCCAAAGAAGAGGGCTAGAGAGAGAAAGAGAGAGAGAGAGAGAGAGAGAGAAAGAAATAATAAAAAATAACCCTTAGGCTACAGCTAACACCTCCACCACATTTTCCATTATTTCCAGAGCGAGTTTGAAGTTTTGCTATCTCTAATAGAAAAAGCAGAAGAAGAGCAGAAGCCTAAAGTAAGAAAAAAAAAAGTAATAGTCTGCAAGAAAGATGCTGGGAAGAGACAGGGCTGGAGATAGTTGTCCCAGCTACCGAGATAAAAGCTACATTACATGAAATTAATGGAGGCTGTATGAGCCGTACATGAATCACTGTTTCAACACTATGAAACTGCTACAAAGGAATAAAGGAGTCTGAGGACTAACTACATCTTCAAAGGTCTCCCATTTAGCCAGCAAACATGCTCCTGACAGAGGCAGAAGAGAAGAGGGAGAGAGAGAGAGAGAGAGAGAGGGAGGGAAACATAGAGAAAGAGCAAGAGAGAAAGAAACAGAGAGTGAGAGGAGAGAGAGAGCAAGAGAAAGAGAGAGGAGGGAGAACGGGAGAGAGATGGAAAGGGGGGGGGGTTGGAAAAAAAATGAAACATGTACAATGGCATGAATGGGAGTAGGCGAGCATCGCTGAAACCCTACACTTTCTATTTAGCCGATATCAAACACAGTTTAATGAAAGTTAAATAGTTTCATAGCAGTGCATGAGCTGGAACAGATGAGATTGTGGTGAGGGAGCTGTCAGTGCACACACCCAGCTCTGGGGCTGCCACCAGCACGGCTCTCCATTAGTCTACACACAAAAGGAATATGCAGATAGCAAGGCAGCAGCATCTCCCGCCATGTTGGGACATAAAGATGAAGATGGTTCTTTTTTATTTTTTTCTCCCCTCCACCTCTTTTTCCTTTTTTTCACTTGGCATGTTCATCTGCAAATAAATCTTTGTAATTTGAAAGTGACAAGGAGGAGATTTATGAAGGAATAAGTGTGCGCTTCTGGAAGAATTTATAGCGCGGTGCAAGGAATATGTAAATGAGTGTGGAAGGAAAGGCGGAGGTAGTGCAGGTACATAACAGGCATTTGATTATGTGGGGCATAATGACACCAGCGCCTGCAATGCCCTTTGATCTGTGTGTGTTTCCGCCTCACACCCCTGCGCACCCCCAAACCTTGCTCCCCTTCTCCCTTTTCATCAACCTTAAAGAGACATGGTCCTGCTGCTTTCATTTTCTGAATAGCATGTGTATGTGTGTTTGTGTGCTTGTGTGCGTGTTTGTGTGTTGTGCATGGCTGCTTGTGCATGCCTGTAGGCGTGCATGCAAGCGTGTGTGGGTGTGTTTATGTAGATGCAATATACACTTTGATGCATCTTTTATCATGAAAAATGGAAAATAAAATTGCAAGCATGTCTGAGACAAACATCTCAGAGTAGTGTGACTATAATTGACAACAATTGCTGTAATCCTGGTAATTATAACAGTACATTCTACTAAAATATGTTTATTAAAACCTGTAACTTTTGTTCATTGTTATCCACGGAAGGCCACTAATGAAAGCTCATGTAGTGTCACCTTTGCACCATAATTACTGCAGCATTCTCAGGGCTGTTAATTCAGCAGCTAACACGCCATGGCATCAAAGTGCCTCTTCCCTCATTCACAACAATAATAGCAAACAAACAATTACAAATGACCAATGACTCCAATTATGAATGTGGACGAAGAGTTGTTAACCGCCAGGTTAAATTACCCATAATTTCGTAGCATCCAAAATACATAAAGTGAGGCAGATACAAAAACTATAAATAAATTAATAAATAGATAGATAGATAGGTAGATCGATAGATAGATAGATAGATAGATAGATAGATAGATAGATAGATAGATAGATAGATAGATAAGTTGTGGAAAAATGCAAAAACATGACCTGGGTGTCCAGCAAACTCATGAGAAAAAAATATAAAAATTGAATTACAAGGATAGCACCCTTCTTGGTACCCCAAGCCTTGATTATAACTTAAAGGTATAAGCCTGAAAAAAAGGAGAAAACGGTGACTGAAACAGTTTGAGTTTTTCCTTTTGCTGTTAGGGCATTTGTGAGACAGTGTAAGAAGCCTGAGCCTGATTTTATATGTAGTCGTTTTGGTACAGAATGAAGCTCCATGACTCCCCACAAAGGATGATGAGATCACTTACATGCTTGAGACAATCAAATTCATTTACTCTCTACACCATTCAAATCAGTCAGTAATATTTGTACATGACGTGACATGACGCCTCTACCCATGAAACAAACTATATATCACCAAATGATATCTCAAACTTTTGTGAATAAATCAGAATTTTTTACTCTTGACAGCATTGTCCAAACGTGAAGGTCAGCGGCAAGTATGGAGAACCCCTATCCCAAATGTGGGGTTCACGTCTCTCTCCTGTCTTAGGTGCAGGTCCATAGGTTTGGGGGTATGGTCCCAGATCAGATCAGATGGGCTGTTTCCAGAAAAGGCAATCCATCACTAGACCTAATGGATCCAGAGAGAAAGCTTGTGAGTTTTCATTCGGTCATCCTATGCCCTCAGGTCAAGCCAGCAGAGAGGCCAGAGTCAAATGCTCAACATGATTTTAAAAATATAAAAGGATGAGGGATTTAAACACAGTTTCCTTCTTTTTTCTTTTCAACTTCAAAAGAAGCTTGGTGTTGGAGAGAAGCTCTGTCTGAGAGGCCTGCCTCGGGCAGATTCACGCCTCTCCCAGATGCCTTGTGACTTGTTTTCACCCATGTCACATGATCTCTGTTCTATAACCTTTTTCATCTCTGAGGATGGATATAGAACTCTGCTGTTAATTTCAGAATTATGGACTCATATATAAAACACGCAGAGCAGCTGACTGTTCCATAGCCTTTCCTTTCAGGAATGCCTTGACTGACACTAAAACAACAAAATGTTCAGTATAAACCTACTCAAAAGTTCTTATAGTTATGTCATAAAAATATTGTTTTATCAAGTTTATGTGAGAAAAAATTTGATTTTTAATTTTGATTTTGTGACTGTATCTGTAGCATTGAAGGTCTAATGAAAGCTGACAAAAATATGTTTGAAAATGAAACCTTGAAAATGAAAACGTTTATTTTCTGGCCTTGAAATAAATGATCCACAGGCATCTAAAGATGTAGTGAAAATTTGTTTTAACGAAGCACAGGTTTAAGGCTTTATTTTTGACATATCACTGAGGTCAGTAATGTGATTGCCAGTGCCTGACCCCTGATGTAATGTAATGGAAAGTTCCTGCTAACATTTAACTTCAGGTCAGTGTTTGCAAGGAAGAGCTTGCTTTTCACAACTGGCAAGAATCTGCAGAATCTCTGTCATGTGCTATAGTCTTTTTTCACAGAAATCTTAGATAAAACTTATGCATACAACCTCACAACTATTTATGAATACGCTTATTACTAACAGTGATTATTTGCTATTATTTGATATTTTGAAAAAAAAAAAAATAATGCATTATGCAAAAAAACAAAAAAAAAAACCCTGCACTGTGGCAGGCAAATTTAAAGAAAAGTCACACTTACTAATATCATCATCCGTGGACAGGAAGCACACCCACTGCTCCACATTAGAACCAATTTTCAAACATAATAATCTCCTCTCCTTTTTAAATAGCTAAACACACAAACTTCCAATGTCATTTAAAATGAACTTTAATTAAGTACATCTGTGCAAACATTAACCTTGTGAAGGACTGTGGAAAAAAGGAGAAAGAAATGAAAAGGATGAAGGCAGCATTGGGGAGGGGCAGCAGTGAAATGACGAGAGCTGTTTGGTCAGACAAGTGGAGCAGAGATGAGATCTTTCATGAGGAACAGAGAACACGTCCCCTGATTTTACTAAAGTACTGCACAAACAACACTCCCACCCCCAAGAATGAAAAGGTGAGACTCAGAATACACTAATTCGTGCCCAATGTTGAAATGACTCTTATCCATCTCCAGTGACTTTAGCCAATGTGGACAGTGAACTGCTGCCAGGGGAGGCTATGAGTGAGGCATACAGAGGTCAGCATGGAAGCCAGTGACAAATAAGTGGCTACTGGACAAAGCCCTTCTTATATCTGTATGTGATATGCTGAGTGATCTATAATTATATGAATTTGAATAAACAGGGTCATAAATATGAGTAAAGATGGCCATGAAACAATGGTTTGCTCTGAGCTATTCAAACCAATGCACTCTTGTCAATATTCTCTATTATAATTATATTACAATCATCGTTTCTATTATGTTACATTATTGTGGTCATTCATCACAAAAAGCTGAAGTGTGGGACAGGATGCAGCTTTAATCTACAAATCCGTCAGTCATTCCGTTCCTTGATTTCGAAAGACGATTAATGATCAGCAAAAAAAAAAAAAAATTAAAACCAGCACAGCACACAGAATTCATATGCATTCCTCAAAGTGCCACTGCCCTGTACTTCCCAACAAACATGACATATGTTGTTATATACATAGTTTTGGGAAATGATAAAAATAAGCACGTTTCTTTTAAAAAATTCGAAACAATATATACAATTTGTAGTTATACTGTATACTTTATTTGCCCATAAATTATGCAGTATTGTAATATCTATACATTATTTCTGTAAGTGATATGACTGTGGATATGGTTGTGCCCTGGTGCAGTGTATTATCGTGTTCCTGATGCCAGGGTGGGTGGCAGAGGGATGGAGACACCCGGGTGCCACCGACGGGCAGCCTTGCGCCTGACGTATTTCTCCCGCCTACACCCCCAGCCCCTAGTGACAGCCCCAGTCATTGAGGATTCAGACTCAGATGCTGTCTGTTTGGTGCCTCCGCTGTTGTTATGAGAACATGTGTCCCTCTGGAGTCCAAATGATGAAACATGAACTTGCATCACATTTGATCTGGCCCTGCACCATCAAGGGAGGTGGCATTTATCCACCGCCCAGGTCCAAGCATGTTCAAGTGTGGAATAAAAAGGTGATTTATTGTACTATACATGTAATTAATAAAATTTATTCACAATAAGATAAACTGGCTTTATTTTTCCTATAGGTATATCATATGCCAATTATATTTTTCTATATGAGGGATTGGGGGTTTTTACCCATTATTTAATGGTCACAAACTGCTGTATGCTGTTTTGCATTGGCTCCTTGGGTACCTTGCTTTAATCTTTTCTCCATAAAAGTACTGTTAAGGCGACAAGTGAAGCAGCACAAGGGGTTAACACTGTGGAGAGAGCTTTGGCCCCACGGATTGTTTATCGACTGAGAAAGAAGGTCTTCTTTCTCTCCGCCAGTTAAGTCAGCCTCTCTTTTGTTTGACGCTGCCCATTTGAGGAAAGCTTATCCCTGACCTTCTGCCGGGGGAACTGATGACAAGGACACCCCGCACTAACCTTGACATTCAGCGGGCTAAATGGCTTTTTCCACAAGCAGTCAGCAAACAGGGAGACAGGCAGCGAGAGGCCAAGAACTAATGAATCTATACCTGGGAGAAACTTAGCAGCAGCGGACACTTTAAAGGAGCAGCGCGTCTCCCCGTTTCAGAGGTGTCCTCTGCAGCACTGTGGGGAATGAGAGATGCACCGCTCCAGCTCAGAGTGCACTCTGATCCCAGGGTCTGTCCTAAAAGGACAGCAGCAGCGAACGCGCAGTCATTCTCCCATGCACACATGTGAAAATGTACGCACATACACGCATGAATTGCATACATGCACGCACACACCATGGAGCTGAGCATGCATTCTGAGCCAAGGGTCTGTCCTTAAAGGACAGCAGCAGCAAATGCGCAGTCATTGTCCCATGCACACATGTGAAAGCTGTGTCACCCACATCAGCAGAACATGTACTTTAACCCCAAAGTCTGTTCTTGTACAATCTGAACACACACACAGCCATGCATGTACACACATGTACACCCACACGTAGTGCACATACACATAAATACAGAAACACGTGTACACAAACAGTCTCTGAGCATACACACCCATACACACACATACATACACACAGACACACATGTACACAGACATGCAGAGCACATGCACACGCATACATAGACACAAACACAGACATACACTGTATGTACACATGCATGCAGACAAGGAGCTTTGGGCTGAGCAGGAAACTGCCTCTTTATTATGAAAGCAGAAGAGGAATAAATTAGAAGAAAGCCAATAGACACCCTGTCACGGTCCATGTTAATTGTTCTAACAGACGGTTTTATTCACAGCAGTATGTGGCAGTACCGCTAGAGATGAGAGGGTTAATGACTCCTGCACCCTGCCCTGATCCCCGTGGTTGGGTGTCTGTAGTCTGAACGTTAAGTGTCTCCTGCCACACTGTTGCTCTTGATTTCCTGCTCGTAAACAACTGCGACAGTGTGATTTTAATTGGAGGTGATCAGCTGCCCTGAAGTGGTGGAGTGTTTGGAGGTGTTGGGGGGGCAGGGTCTAGGGAGCAGGGCGGACAGGATATGAGGTCACAAGGGGGGTGCAGGTGTCTGTGCAGCAGCAGTCAATAGGCCTTTGTCCCTTGGCGTGA
Organism: Albula goreensis; assembly: GCA_022829145.1. NCBI lineage: Eukaryota > Metazoa > Chordata > Actinopteri > Albuliformes > Albulidae > Albula > Albula goreensis. The sequence goes on from CM040750.1 coordinate 30,977,071, forward strand.
CAAATCCAACTCCTTCACCATTTGTGGGAAACAAGAGAAAAAACAACTCAGTTGTGTAAGGTAGGTCAAATAAAAAATGTAATTATTCACAACCGGTAATATAATATGAAAATTTAAAAAAATAATAAATTATATATATATATATATATATATATATATAGGAGGTCCTCGGGTTATGACGGTCTTGAGTTAAGTCGTTTCGTGGTTACGACACACTCCCATAAATTGAGTGACTTAAGGTGTTAATTTAGGTATAATTTTGGTATAAATTCCGACTTAAATCGAAAATCGTGAGTCGAGGACCCCCTGTATGTATATATAAATATATATATATATAAAATCAGATGTCACACCCATCATGCTCCTTGTCTGAAGGGAGATGACCATGCCCAGCTCATCTGCTTTATGAAGGCTGTTGTCAGAGCGCTTAACTCTCTGTCCTTTGTCCCTAATGAGATAAGACAGTGTCAGGTGAAAACAGGCCTAACCTTTCAGCTTGTTTACAGTACAATGTAACAACTGGGAGGGAGGGGGTGACCTCTCAAAAGTTTACAGTCAAACTCAGGAGACAGCGCTGCTTCTAATGAGCTTCCTTTGGGGAGCTCCTCTCAGCATACTGCCCCACATGGAGATGGTGTCAGCTGGCTGGGGAGGGAGCTCAGTACCCTGCTCTCACCCAGAGGGGCCACTCTGCTACCTGCATGCTGGGCGCAAACCTGATGCTTCTGTTGGTGCCTTGATTGGTGGTGAGTGCATATGTGTGGGTGAGTGTTTTGACTTTGTGGATGTGAATTTGTGAGCATGTGTGTGCAAGGGGGAATGTGGAAGTGGGTGAATTTGTGTGCGTGTGTGTGCGTGTGCGTGTGCGCGTGCGCGTGTGCATGACTGTTTGTGATTGTGTCTGTGTGTGCATGCATGCATGTATGCATGGGTCTGTGAGAATGGAACAGAAGTGTGAGAGAATATGAATGTGTATGCATGTGTGTATTCATATATGCATGTGTACATGTATGTGTATGTGTGCACAAGCACAGGAACGTGTACAATCATGGGGAAGTTTGGAACGTAAAGCTTACCACTGAGAACTAGAAGTACTGCTAGCTTATCTTCCCTAGCTCACGGCAGAAATACCTGATAACACCAGTTGCACCCTCTGTACAATGAAAACCTATTGCCTCAAAAGAGAACCTTTTAAACTTCAATATATTGTATTCTTTATTTCTTGTTTTTAAACCTATATCAGTTCTCCCATCACAAAAGTTATGGGGGTGTAATGAAGGGTTATCTTTTTTATAAATAACGCTTTTGATTACATGCCTTTGGAACTTTTTAGGATATGATTTAAAATAACACAACACACAACAGAGAAAAAACTACAAAAACATATCTACAGTAAAATATGGTAGATCCAATTTTGCAGCTTAAAACCGCATTATGATTTGAAATGTTTCCTGTGCTCCTCTCCAGAAAAGGTAAAACTGTGCTTTCCAAAAAAGGATATTGCATTCACCAGAGAGAACCAAAAAGCTGTGCATGAAATATATTTTTTACATGTACCATACATCACATATGGTTCTGTATGTATGTACAGAATTTCAGCGCACACACACCCTTATTAGCTCTTGAAAGTAATTTAATATTGACAATTTCCCTCATTCCTCACATTTAATCCAACAGGCCTACAGAGGTGCAACCATTACCTTATGATGTTAATGAGGTTCACTTTGTTCCTCTATAGCAGAGAACAGGAAGTATGATGACAGTGTCCCTCTGTGGCCCAACACACCAAGGAACTCAGTCAGACAAACAGCCTCCTGTCATCTCCTCTTTATTCAGTGCCTCTGTCTTCTGTCTTCATACAAGTGGCCAAAAATGTTTTCCTGCATGCCAGACCCCTGTTCAAGCCACGTGCGGTTTCTCCGTTAAGTCTCTTTTCAGAGATGCGTTGAGATATAGATACCCCCTCCCTGTTTTGCTATGAAAGTTCCTCACCTCTCATCTCCTGAGGACACGGCATTGGGATCCAGCATCAGACAGCAGCAGGACGGCAGCTTTAACGTTACGTATATATCATCCTGTCCGACTGGCTCTCCCAAGACTCCTTCCTGTCTCTTTTTTCCCCTCCTTCTCCGTGGGTATTGTGGGGAAGCAAGGTATGCAGACAGACAGACAGAGCCTGTCCGGCAGAGGAGGATTGATAAAACAGAGAGACCCTTTAATGGAGCTGAAAGTTCTTTCTCTACCGGACCGTTTCTGCTGCACTGCTGTCATGGGACCCAGCAGCTGGTTCTGAGTCAAACTCCTGACAAGCTGGGAAACAATTTAGAGCCCACTTCCAAATTAAGACCACAACCTTCCCTGCCCTTCATTTAGACCTTCTCAGGGCCTTTGCACATAAACTGCAACACCAGAATATCAAAGAGTCATTATAATGTGTACTTGTCACGGAATCATAATGAGAGCCAACAGCATTTAGTTCAAGCTGCTCTTGAATGACACAACAAATTGTAAGCCTGATATGCTTGCATACAGATCTGCCATTATGACTAAGGTTCGACCTTGCAATTTTAAAGAGCAATTTTTCCTGTCACAAGGCAATCTGAGACATACAGAAATAAAAAATATAAGATCTTAAAAAAAATTCTGATGTGTTTCTGAAAGTGTCAAATAATTACCTACAATTGACATTTGAAGATGAAGATTGATATTGCATGTACAGAGCATGTAAAGTCAATGATAACAGCAAGTGAACTCTTCATGGTGGTGGTAGCAGGGGTGGGGGTGGGAGGGGGGGTTTAGCTAAACTGGATGTGGTGAAGCAGACACCTATACCTCCGTCTCCCATCTGTCCCTTTTCTCCTTCACCTCACCTGGATCCTTCACACCTGCCAGTGACAGGGACTCATCAGAGCCATGTGAGGGGGTTACACAATCACCTTAATGTAATCCCGTTTACGGTCCTCATCTGTAAATTATTTCACAGGGGCTTGCCTGCTCAACATATAAAAGCTGCCTTATCTCCAACGCAGCCATTTGCTCCAACTTTACTGTGTGAAAAATTATGACTCATTCTTTTATGGGCCTTTCCATTTTTGACTGCCTTTTTTTAATCCCTGAACTCTCCTGAACTGTACATTTCCTTAATTGCCATGCTGCTTGTAACCTGGGTAATTGGCCATGCTTCTTTTTTCCTTGAACTTCTAGGTTGTCTGGACTGGTCGGCAGAAAGGGTGCCCTCCATGAAAAAAATAATAATGATAAAGTGTGTGATTAATGATTAAATGCATAAGAAAATAAATACAGTAAAATTTAGAAGGTTATTTTATGATTATAGTCCAAATGTAATTCCTGTTACAGGGAGTGGGTTGGGGAGGGGGCAGTGGTATCTTGGGGGACATATAATAAAATTGAGACAGTATCAGAAGCTAACTGAAGAGCCATACAAAGACTTTCTGTCTTGGAATGGAGCTGGATCAAGCAGCTTCTCAAAAGGATGGAGCCTCAAATGGGCCTTAACCCTCTGCTGGAGTAGGAAAGCAGGCCTAGGCTAGGCCACAATGCATTGAGTGGCCTCTTGTCCCAAAAAGACACACCAAAATCTCCCTGCTTCCAGTGCCTACAGCTAAAAGAGTTGTGCTAGGTTACTCAGCTGTAACACAAGAGTGAAACAGGCCTATAGTAAAACTGTCAGCCAAGGCGGTGTGAGATCCTGTTAAGACTGGGGAAGACCCAACATTTAATGGTGGAGAAAACAGATTATTAAATCTGCAGTTCAGAAGTGGTAAACAGAAGTTTACTGTGTCAGGAGCAATCACTGTGACAACTGCTCGGACCCTTCAGAAAATGTAAACACCCATAGATACATGTGTCATAGACAGAAGTACAAACACGCACACATGCATTCACACAAACACAAACACAAACACAAACACAAACACACACACACACACACACACACACACACACACACACACACACACACACACACACACACACACACACACACACACACACACACACATTTGAGGATAAGCCAGGGCCAGCGTGAGTTCAGTCTCATATTTGCCCCTCCCTGGGTTTGGTTTTCCCCAGAGTTTAATGTGTCCGAGATATTACACAGCCTGGGGCTGGCGCTGGCGAGGGGGGGAGCACTCTGTTTATTTTCCGCTGTTAAATCCACATACTGGCCAGAGAGGGGTCACAGGCAGGGCAGCCCGTACCGCTCCACAGCCCTGCTATTCATCCATGTCATCCTCCACGGGGGCAGCAGCCCCTCCCGCCGCCACCTCCCGCCTGCGCTGCTCTAAAGGGGACACACAGCAGCCACGTAGGACACTGGAGAGGGGGCTCCAGAGAGGCTGGGGATGAGGGCAAAACCATGACTGAGAGAGGTTCACTAAGAAAATACAAATTAAAATTATTTACAGCAAACAGAACAAGTGAAAAAATATAAACTTACTGATGATGTTCCTTACTAATAATGTTCAGGTAACATAGATCTGTTCAAAATTTTGGAGCGTTGGCTTGATCAGAGGAGGGAAGTGGACCAGGAAATTGATCTTGGTGAGGTGTGTGTCTCCTGTCACTATGGCTTTGGGTACAGTATCTCTGCTGTGGCTGGTGTTTTTGATGAGGTGACACTCACACCTATGGGCATTGGCTGATCTGGCCCAGGTCTGGAGATGTAAATGCCATTAGTACCAGCTGAAATTCAATTCAGACGAACGCCGCAAATCTAGCATGAAATTAAATTTAAACTTGGACTGTGATGCTCACCTCTCTGTGATTCCTTGCCAGATACTACAACAAGAAAACAAAGTATGGTGTGTGTGTGTGTGTGTGTGTGTGTGTGTGCGTGTGTGTGTGCGTGTGTGTGTCTCTCTGTCATGAGTCATAATTCAAATTCTTCTCATCAAGATAACTGACATCTCTGTGTAGTTCAGAAACACTGTTCTTAGAAACAGCTGCTGTTGTACTACAAGGTCAGATGTTGTCCAGAGAGAACAGAGAGATGTTGTCTCACTCAGAATATTATGATGGGGCAGCGATGTGGCAGGTTGCTTAGGAACTGAGCTAAGTTTATAACCAGAAGGCTGTAGGTTTATCTCTCAGGTGGAGCACTGGCAGTCTACGCTGTCTGTGAGGGGCTTCACCAGAATGTTTTCAGCTGTGTTATAAAACAGCACCACAAACATGATCCATGAGGTCCATTGAAGAAGCTGGATTTAGATGCTGCTGTGCACAAGTTAAAGATGTTGATAGCACAGTTAATTCACCACACATGGCTCCTTGGGTCTATTTTGATGCCTGATTTTGAGCTAAAAAAGCTAAGAACCAGCTCACCTTTCATACCTAAATATCAAGAGTAACAGAGCCCTGGTCAGCAGTACAGTTACAAAAAATTCACCCACTTTAAAAATATTTATTACGACCACATTGTTCCTCTTACTACAAACCATATTTGTTTCTATATATAAAATACCTTATTAGTCAATGATATCAATGAACTCAAATAGTCAAACATGGCAAGTATACATTTTGATTCAGCGAATTACAATTGGAGTGTTTCCTCATGATTACTAATTGTGGACTATTGAAAATGAAAAAAAAAAATGTATATATAAATTGCATAATTGTCAATGATTACACTTACCTGTGAATGGAATGTCCCATGGTAAGCTCCTGCAGTGGTGTGACATAGAGTCCATTCTGTGACTACGTCCTGAGAAATGAACAAACTGACATTCTTGAAATGCCAGAAATGTGCATTTCAAACCAGCCAATGGCTGGACATTATAAATAGGATCGTGACAAGCTAAATGTATTATTAATATTTTACATACATTCATTTAAAATTCTAAAAAACATGATAATACATTTTCAGTAATTATAGTATCACAATGGTATCATCCACTAGCAGTGCTTTCTACCAAAAGCAAATTGCTGTTACATGTAAGGAATATGTTTTGCTTATTAGGTAGACTGCACCAAAGTCCTAAAGAAGACACCGATGTACTATTAAATGAAAATGAACACTTTAAGTGGTAGCCTATACTAGATTAATTGTTTCTGGAACCCCAATGTCTGTATTGAAATATGAAGACTATGGAGTGAAGAAGGACAGGAGGAAGCGGAACAGTGTCCCACTGTTCAAATCCTCTTTAGAAAATACCCCCAGTCTATTAAACATCCCAAAAGCAGGTTCTCTCCGGCATACCTCAACAAAAGGGATTGAATCTAATGTGCTTTGAGCACACAAAGGGATTGCCCTCTCGGGTATGATTTGGGGGTCAAAATAAAAGGGGAGATCTGTCTGTCTGTCTCTTGCGTCTTCAATGATGTACCCTCCGGCCCTGCTGCTTTTTCTCTGCACAAAGGGGTTCCTCTCCCAGACAGGAGGGGTCAGGGGTCAGTCTGGACCTCTGGACAATTCCTATGCTAATACGCTGCCCCTGTCATGTGAACACAGTGTGATTCTCCTGATGTGGGGGGAGAGGGAGGGCAAAAAGAGAAAGAGAGAGGGAGAGGGGGGAAAAGAGAGAAAGAGCGATAGAGAGAAGGGTCTTGTTTGTGTTGCAAGATGCGCAACTGCTTTCACAGATCATGAGATTAGCCATCAGGTCATCTGCTCTGAAATCCATTTACACAACTCTGCCCTTGGTCCCCAGCTCTCTGCAAGATTTATGATCCTTCCCCCGATGTGGCATGCACTTGGTTCTTATAATTAAAGGCACCATTATTACTGGAAATGTGCATACAGAAAAGGGGTGGCCCAAAAGGTCGGAGAGGGAAGGCTTGGAGCAGCCCTGTGACTGTTAGTTCTCTCACAATAAGGCCGCTGTGCTAACCGCAAATGCCTCTGTGCTCCCTCTCAGAACCCTGCGCCGAGTGGCCGAAAGGAAGTCTAAGCCCTAATCTTAACATTCCAGAATAGATGTTTTGTTTCCGAATTCAATAATGTCTTCAGTTTTTTTTTTCTTTTTTTTTTAATAAGGGTCAAAAATACATTGCCCAACACCCTACAGCAGCCATTAACCGCAACAAAATAAATAAAGAAATAAAAGAAATAAAAAAGGTTATTATGGGAAAATGTCATAGGTCCATGCCCTCGAACCTTGTTATTTTAACACTAAGGCATCAGGTTTATGCTAATGGGGCTCTATTGTGCCCGGCTCTGACTGTAATGTGAGAATAATTGCCCTCCAGATGAAAAGATTTGCGGGACTGACATCAATGCGACAATAAATGCTAAAAAGGCAGGAGCGGCCATTACAAAAAAAGGCTTAGAGGTGCTGGGTGGCACTTGGCACTCAGGAACAATGCCTGTACACGGCAGCATCGTGATCAGCTGTGTCTGATGCAGCCTCTATTGTAGTGCCGCTGACATACTGGGCTGTAGTCATGTATTTGAGCATGCTCCGCCGCCAAGGTCTCACCCCCACTCCACTGGCACGAGTTCCCGCACACATGCCACGCTAATTCACCATTACAGACATGGAGTATATTGAAATGTATTGAAAAATTATACATACACTATCAAGATGGAAAATATATTCCAACACTTAACAATGTATAGGCATAACAGTTGTTTTGAAATATTGCAATATATTAAATATAATATTGCAGTGACATATAATTACAGTTATATATTCCAAACACCATTTAACAATGGACTGTAAGCACTAGCCTGCTTCTTCCACACAGAAACTGTGACGAATGTGTGAGTGTGTGGATGTGATTGGGAGAACAGGGTGACTGACACAGCATGTACAGGAAAGCACTCACTATACCGATGTCACCTCCACAAAAAAGAACAACATTCTTAAATGCACACCAAAACACCAAAAACACAAAATATTACAGGTATAGCATGGTGACAACACCTAAAACACCAGGGCTGAGTAGTTGCCACTTTTCAGTTCAAATAGTGAACCAATGCCCTCTGGTTAAAAAAAGTGAAAAAATCCCATCATGGAGCCTTGGAGGCAACGCCGAATAATAATAATGATAATAACAATAATAATAAAAAAGAAGGGATTCGGCTGGTAGAAGTCACAGCACACCTCAATCAAATTACACGGATGGTGAATGAACATGTCACCCTTGGATTTATTCATTTGCATAAAACAATTACCCCACGGACAGTGGGTTCAATGTCGTCTAGACAACATGCTTCAGATGGTGTCATCAGCTTCAGACACACAAGACTGGCTATAAATTAGCAATGAGCTGGGCCTGGCCAAGATGCATTATAGCGGTTATAAACCATGAGAATTTATTTAAATAGATAACACACATGCAAATCTCCCTGCTGGCATGGCAACCATCTTGATATGAATTCCCCATATGTGAAACAGAGGGCAGCCCAGCACAGAGGAGAGAGACCAGAGGCTATAATGAACCCTGACATGCTATTAGTGTACACACTGGCCACTTATTAACTCTTAATGGGAAAAATACAGAACTGACCGCTCATTTTGTTATGCATTCTTCGCTTCTATTTAGATTGTAATATCCTTAAAAAAAAAAAAAATCCATCACCACAGCAGAATTATGTGTGATTGCAGTTGAGTGCATGGTTTAAAAGCGGTCAATGGAAATGTGCAAAGAACTGATTCTTTTTAATCGGATCAATAAAAGCAGGCACCATTGGGTCCATTTCATACAGCCTCCTGAGCTGAGCAGTCCAATCACATACATTTGTACAATATATTTCCTTTGCTTACGGGAGACGGTCAGAACATAATCAGATCCACATTCTCTGTGCTCTCCTCATTTGACTGCTGAGACTGTGCTTTTTCTGTTTTGTTCTGGTGTTGTTAGAACATACTCAGACTCATTTTCTCTTCCTCCAATTTCAAACTCAAACTCGAATTCAGCTTTATTTGCTCAGAAAATGCTAGGCTTTATATTGGCCATGCACATAAGTAAAGATATTGGCACAAATCAAACCAGATCAATCCCAAACTAATTTTTTTTTCTGTACATCTCAATACCTTGCACAGATTTCTAAACATTAAAGGCAGTAACATTAATCTTTACATCTTCATACATTGCCAGGTGCCAGGTATCTCCTCATTGCTTATTTGCCATAAGAGTTCTTACCGTGGAAGGACAAAGATCTGTACTGTATCTACTCAGTGAAAAAAGATGTATTGCATTTCAAATAGTAGAAAAAACACTGCTCAGCATGCTTTACTCTTAAATATTTTAGTGTAAATTACATTTTTTGCAACAAATTCATCGCACATACTGGGAGTTCCATATACTTTGACATGCTTCTCACTGATCTGTTGCCTCCTGTTAGGATATGGATGAAAGAGGCCTTTTTCATTAAGTACAAGCTAAGGGATGGACTTAATACAGTGAATCACTGCTTTTATTTTTCTGTTATTACCACATTTAGGTTTGTTGTGGTATGAATTAACTCATCTTGATCACTTAAGAAATCCTTTTTTGGCCTGTTTTGCACTACTTTTAATTAATGTGATCCATTGCATTCCTCTTGACTTCTGGCACTTGAAGACAGTTTTTGCACTCCTTACACTTGGACTAACCTGTAAAACACTGCCAGCGGCCATCACCCCTCATCAAAGAGCCTGAGCCTCACATCTGCCATGTGGAGACTTTACAGTGGGTTCTTTATCTGTATAAACAAAGCCTGGTTATGGCGGCTGTTTATTGTACAGCTAGCCCTGATCCTCACCTTTATGCCTTTATTGCTCACATACTGTCACTCTTGTTTATGTGCCTCTGAACCAGCCCGTGCCCTTGAACTTGGTCTCCCCGCCAACCTTCCACCCCCTATGTCTCACCAACCCCCTCCTCCAGTGGCCCCCAGGACCCCTGACCCCTCCCAGCCCTCCCTCGTTCACGCAGGTCACGTCCACAGCCAGCAGAGAGAGGGAGAGATGGAGGCAGCTGACGGGCTGAGCTGTGCAGGGGCAATTAACACAGAGCTGGAGTGTCATGTACTGAATGGCTGTGAAAGTGACAAGGCCAGACATGACAAGCTCTTGTTCACATGGACCGAAAAAGGAGAGGAAGAAGAAGAGGAGGAGGGTAGAAGAAGAATAAGAAGAGAGAAAAGGAACAAAAAGCACTGTGACATGGTCAATGCACTGGGATTAACCATGAATAGAAACAAAAGTGAAACAGTAAACAAAGGAAATTTGAAAGATACTTGCTCCATATTTGTATGCAGATGTGTGTGCATGCATGTTTAATCAATGTCACAAATCTCTGTCAATATTTAGTTGCATGTTACTTCCCTTTAAAAACTGTGTTTATCATGAGGATTTTCACCTTTGTGTGTCTGCATTTTTTAAACACAAAAACTAAATACAAATAGATAAATAAATACCTGTCTAAAAGCAGTAAAAGAGATGCTTGTATGATGAAGTGATCATATTTTGAAATTTCCAAAATAAAAAATCATGATCATAAAAACATATGATTTGAACTGTCTTAAAGGAATAATATGGTACAGTATTTACAGCCCTTCCTCTACCTTCGCCTGTTTCTTTAAATACTCCTCCCAGTTCTGCTGTGCTAAGTTTCTTTATGTTTTTTATCTCCTGGTTTCTCTCTCAGCCTCTGTCCTCCCCTGTCTCCCAGCTGTAGACAAAACACTACTGCCTAGTAGTGACATCTGCTGGGAAACAGAGATTCCCACTTCACCCCCACAACGTTCCTGTCGATTTCCAGACTCACATGGTGTGGTTTAAACCAGCCTGGCGCACTGAGCCCCCCGCAACCCCCCTTCTTCTCCTTTGACCTCTTCTCTTCATTTGCCCAGCCCCCTTCCCCTCACCCGGGTCCAGGGAGGAACACTCCCCTCCCTCGGTCAAAGAGGAGGAATTGCGGGCTGGCTGCATTCTTGTGGTGGTTCTGAGTCTCCTGTTGGGGCTTGATAACATAGCTGAGGAGCGCTGGGGGTTACACGGTCTGCCTGTGAAAGGGGGCTGGCCAGGCAAACCAGCCGACCAGGGCCGTGTTTGCATGGGCCCCTCCCCCTCCTTTTATAGCACTGAGTGAACCTGACAACCCCGTACTCATGTCAACTCCATGTTCCTTCCAAGAAACTTTATCTCATGTAGCACGCTGGGAACACAGAGCACGTGTGAGCTTACAGCATACCCCTGTCCTTTCCTTAGGTGGGTGGGATGTTTCCCCCTGTGCCCTTACCACTTTCAGCTTGGGTTCATGTTATATGGTGTAGCTGCTTGAATCAGCTATTTCAAAAATAATGTTTCAAAAAATTTGCAATGAATTATTTTACAAACTCTGTTTAACACGTTATGTGCTTAAAACAAGGAGGGCTATGCCATAAAATGAATGTAAATATGCATGTAAAAATGGGTATCAAGTCTTCGATTTTTAAAATTTATCTTAAATTAAAATCAGTGTTTGGGAAAAAGAAATGGGTTGCAGCTGACTTTTTGTGGCACTCAGAATAGGAAGCCAGTGCTGAGCTAAATTATTAACATGAAGTGTGTCCCTCAGTGAATTTTCACAGCTTCTTGTTGGTATGATGCTATTCACATTCAGAGATCTGCCCTACAACACTGGGAGAAGGAGTTTTGATAATCAATCCTTTTCTCCACTGTTGAAGTGTTCAAAGGAGAACTTTTTCTTTTCTTTAACAAAGAAGCACTAAGAAGTTTTATACTGTGAATGCAACGTCTGCTCATAGTTCTGATGTATGTCACAACACAATTAATGAACCAAGGTAACATCAAACAGACAAGAACACTATTTCATTAATTTTCTTCCACTTTTGCTATATATAGACCCAGTAACTGCCGGTTTGACATTTGCAGGTATGTTCTCTTGAGTCTTTGGGTGGAAGTGTGTCCTTTGTATCTGAATCACTCATACGGTGAGCTGTGCGACAGTCTGGACAAGAAATAAAATGGTATTCATATTGTTTCAGCTGTTTGTTTTCAGTGGGAAGACCACAGAGCAGGGAACAAAGGATCAAAATCATGGCTCTGACAGGGAAGCTGTACAGAGGGGCTATGCTGTAGCACTTTAAACTGCACCCATGAAGCCCTCTTTAAAGCATACATATGGCTCAAGATCAGACCACATACAATATTCTCAAAAGCCTTAAGCTGAAATTGGGAATCAGTCAGCAGCTATTGCATCAATTACGCAAAGTGAAAACAGTCTCCCTGATACACATGACAGTAAAAAAAAACAAATTTAAATAAATCATTAATGACAAAGTTGAAGTAATGTAGACCATAATCACACAAAACAGTTGGTGATGACTTTAAGCAGCATGACATTGTGTCAGAGTAACTTTCTCATGCAAAAATGTGTTTCCAGAATATGTACATATGGTTTAAATGTTATGACCATACCTCTATGGGAGGAAACCTGAGAAAATACTGCAATCAAACAGACTTACACCCCTCAAAACACTCCTCATAATAATAATAATAATAATAATAATAATAATAATAATAATAATAATAATAATAATAATAATAATAATAATAATAATAATATGTTAAAATAGCCACCATCTTATGTGAGGATTTGAAAGTAACTGAAACACAGATTTATAGCCTTTAATTCATATATCCAACTATGTAGTAATAGCTGTTATTTAATAAGGAAAGTTACAATAAACTTTGTGATGCATTTCAGAAAAAAAATGTTCATTTTAATGAGCACCAGCAGTATAGTCTTATACAATATGATTTTTTTTAATGACAAAACTTACAAAAATATAGAAAATATTGAGCATACTCTGGCTTGCTTCATTCATACAATTTGATAGATTCTTTTCAACCAGAACGGGGGTAAGTTGATACTGTATTATCCACACTATTTTGAGAATTGTTGGCTCAAGAGTATGTGAGATACACTTACATAGTAATTGGTTGCTGCTAGCCATGTTTTATGCTTCACTGAAATATAATTTTCACATTTATTCTGTTGCCAAGTCAATAGGTGTATAATATGATGGACCAGATTATTGAACAATGGGGCCTATTGGTACACACAGAGCTTCATATAGACATATAGATGTGTGCAAATAAGGACGGTTGAGCATGTTTCCAAGAATAGAGACAGTAAAGCTGGATTCTCACATTCAAACACTGTACTGATACATACCGGCGGTGGAATCAATAATGCTTTCAAAAGTTCAGGTGGGTTTGAAGAGCTCAACTTGGTTGGATGTCCACCCTCACCCCCCACACCTTCTCCGACTTTCCCTTCACCCTCAACCTGCCCCCATACCTCTCCCCCTTGTCAGAATGGATTTGAGGATGGGCAGTTTGTCTCTGTGAGGAGGGCAGGGCTGTTGAGGGGGGGGTGGAGAATACAGATTTGCGCACACTGCTGTGACCATCGTCTCGCGGTGACTAGTGTGCTCTGCAGTGAGCAGCCCTGAAGCCACAGATTTGATCTTTGGAAAGGCTAACATCTGTCGGCTGTCATTTCAGTAAGATTGATGACAGGCGAGGGGATGGGGGTTGGGGGGGAGAGGTGGAGAAGAAGATGAAAAAGAAGAAGAACAAGATTAAGATGAAGAAGAAGAACAAGAGGAAGAGAGAGGTGGTAGAGGAGGTAGTGGCCAGTTTGGGGAGGGACCCGAGAGCGAGGAATAATGAACGAGGGGTACCAGTGTTTGTGCCAGTTATAGTCTACTGGCACCATCCCCTGTGTATCACAGAGGAAGGGACAGGGGACTGGAGAAATGTCCCTCACCCAGCTGGGAGAGATTTGTCTGGGCTGCTGGCTGTGATAACAGAGCCTGTGGTCCCTAGGTCTGTAGAGAGCAGGTAACAGGAGGTGGGTAGAGATAGCCAGAGAGCATGAGGGTGTGTGTGTGAGAGAGAGAGAGAAAGAGAGACAGAGTATGAGAGAGAGAGAGAGAGAGAGAAAGAGAGAGAGAGAGAGACACTTATCATGACTGTATATCTCCTCCTTCGCACAATGCACTAGCTCTTACCGACAGGATACTAAGGCGAGGAATATGATGTTATGACAACCATAAAATGTAGTTTACCCTCACCTTAACGCACACAGGCAGAGCAGGGAATAAACATCACAAGCATTTAATATTTGCTGGTAAGAGCAGCCGTGACGTACAGGTATCCTGCTGCCTCCTCGTCCCCCTGTCAATCTCCCCACTGCCCGGCTCCTTGATACGGAGTCATGTTTATCTGTCAGAATACAAGGATCAAACTCCAGGCACACAGTCCAACGATGTATGGTGTAAATCCAGATTAGTCATTATAAAGTACATGACATTTTTAAAAATTATTCGAATTTAACTTAATTCTGACAGCTTCATGTGGCTGATTATACTTGATGTAGATATGCCTCATTTTTTTCATATGGTTATTTATTGTTGATTTTATTGATTTTATTTTTTTAATATGAATTTTTAATTACTGAGTAAAACATAAACAGACAAATGATGAAGTATCTCTTAGCCAGGACAGCAAATGCACCATGACATGGGATCTTCTGTGGGTACAGTACATGTTATGAATAATTCAGAACGTTACGCCGTCATAAAGAGAATATAAGTGGACAGTGACCCTGTGCGCATGATAATTTCTCTGCTGTTCAGTTAATAAGGCGATGCATTCATTTACTGGCGTCCTCAGTAAACAAGTTCATTTGATTTCAGTCACGGGCTCCACATGGGATATGGCCATGCTTTCTAGAGGCAGACCAGCATAAAACTCAAAGACTTCCTCCACCCTCAGGAATACCCATACCTCACCCCTCAGAAATGCAAACAAACACATAACTACAGCACACAGACAATACAAAATAGCAATGATACTCTATGTACTGCTTTAGGAGTGAACAACAGTCATAGAGAAATAATAAGCCTACTGTTTTGCTGGGGTTAGCTGGCCTGTTATGCCATAAATGGCACAATCAACACCTTCCTGTCATTTTGAGTCTGTCTGTTATCATTTTCACAATGCTTATATCATCTGTGTACCTTAATACATTTTAAAATGATGCAAGAAATGTCCAGGGCTGCACGGACACCCACTTTGTTGCAATTAGGAAGCTTCTGACAGGAAAAAAAAACCATAGTGATAATTTTTGCATGGATGTTAGGAGAGTGGAGGAACAGCCGGTGGTACTGTACAGTCATGTCCTGTCACTTAGTGGCACCAGAGGTCCCAGACCGGCTGGTGGAGTTTTGATGGCCGTGGCTCACTGTCAACATCTTCCCATCTCTGCTGCCAATTGCCATCAGCGTGACGGAGAGATGACAAATTTGCCGGATGGCAGTGACTGGTCCTTGCTCTCAGGCCCTCGGCCTCTCCACATGCTGAAACACTGAGGATTTGGGCTTGTTCCACTTAAGCTTTGGAATTTATAGCTCATTTATGCAATGCATTTATGCTTCTCCTTACAAATTATTCAGGACTGTTATGACAATGAACACAGAAATGATGATGATTTTTTTTACATTAATATATATTAATATATCAAGTAACACAATGTAAGAAAATGAACAAATGGCATTATTATTATTATTATTATTATTATTATTATTATGTGTAAAAGAATGTAAAAGAACTATTGATGGATAAAGGACATAGGAAGGCAATGTAAACACTGAGTGAGGGTTGATGAGGTGAATTATACAGAATGTCTCTGGGATTCTCAGGAAAAGGAGTATCTCCATACACTGCGGATCCCCTGGGTTCCTCAAGAGGATCAAGCAGGTGACTGTTGCCCTCTTTTGAGGAAAGACCTCGTTTACACACACTGCCACCCCTGCTCCCGCCCTCCCCCTTCCCCCTGGCGTGCCAGGAGCCCTGCATTGTCCCTCAAACACCTGCTGCATTTCAGTGGGCCATTCAGCAGGTATTGTGTGTCTGGGAGGGTGATGACAGCAGGGATGAGCAGGGCACCTGGTGGCTCAAGTGTCCCCTCTGTGACCCATACAGTTTCAATGAAAAAGAAGAGGAGAGGACAAAAACACAAAGACTGCATCTTTCTTTTTTCACCTGTACAGAACACTACTCAGTGGAAATTCAATTAGCTATTGCCACTCAAGGGAAATACTTTTGTGGTGGGTGCATGTGTGTGGTGTGTATGTAGTGAATTGAACATCTTTTAAAAACAGAAAATGAATGCAGGCTGGGCTCTGTAGTCACAGGTTTGAGCAACATCTATATTATCAATTCGCCAGCAGAAATTCCTGCCTTGTTTTGTTACCAGTAGTCTCCTACTCCCAAAACTGCAAGGTCGCTACAGCCTTTCTCAAGTCTCCCCTTATATCAATTAATCATGTGATTACCTCAAATAAAGCTTCTAAGCATGTCGATTGACTTTGAACTAAATGTATACTGACATTTTATCACTTACTGTTCTGCTCAACATTAGGGACAGACAATGCACCAAATTAAAATTTAGTGGAACAATGTTTGGTACTTGCTTAAGGTGAAAACTCTTTGATGCTGTTGGAAATGTAAGAGCTGGCTGGAAGAAAAGTAGTTTGTGTAGACCTTTTTATAGTATTTTCCATTTTAATTTAGTAGTTTAGTTCTAAGTAACATTTTGGCAATTGGAAAATTTGGTAAAAGTCGATAATTTAAAAGGAAAATTATACTCTACCCAATGTAAGATATTTTTGAATGTGAAGATTTTTGATAGATATTTTATATAATGTTTATCATATACAATATATTAAATTTAGTTTGACCATAAAAGTAATGCATTGAAACATGTGAACCAAAGTAGGCATCTTTGAACATGCTGAAAAGTAGAAGCAAAAGGATTGCAGTCAACCATGACCAGAGAGGAAAGCTCAGGAAGACTGATGTTGTCCAGCTAACTTCTTTTAGATGAAAACCCAGCATAACCATCTCCCATTGTTTTCACACATTAAAACACCATGAACCCCTCCAGTCTGTGGGAATTAAATGTGCACATAAAGACTTCTCCAGATGCTGGAGAGAGGGGCTGAAGCAAGTCAGGTTATGTTGCCAACAGCAAGACAACAAGTCCCATGCAGTAGGTGGCATCATACAAATAAAAAATAAAAAAATGACACTGTAGCTTCTAAGCCTCAACCTGTACATGTTTGTTTGTACAATATTTATAAAGTTTCTTATTTAAAAAAGTATGTATAAAGTATTAAAAAGCAAATGGATATTTAAATGCAGAGAAATCTCAATTGATTTTAATCTCTTTGTAATGTCCTTTCTCACCTGAATCTCAAAATAGCATGTATATCTCAGTCCTGAACAAATAAAGCAGTGTAATAGTATCACAGTGTGGATGTTCCTTGAAGGTTTGGTAGAACGTAACTATGATCACTCCCCTTTTCCCCTATTTGCCTCTCATCCTCTGAAGGCACCGTTAAACAGGCTATGTCAGGTCTGCATTTTGGAACTGTGTTGAGCATTAAAATGAACATGAATTCCTACTCCACAAAGCAATGCCTATATCAGGGAAGTGTACCAAGAGTCTACCAAACAATAAATAAATAAATAAATAAATAAACAAATACAGTTTGTATTAATTCATTGTTAACCATACAGAAAGCCTGGGTAACAAAAACCTATGTGCAAACAGAAGGAAAGAAGGAGCAGTGGATTGTCAGTGGAATTTCCTCTTTTAAACAAGTTATATATATTTTAGAGACATTTTTAGAAAGAAAAAATTATATTTGAAAGAAGCACAAACATGTATTTTCTTTTTCTGTAAAATAAAGGTATTCTGCATATTTAATTAAAAATGTATATTGGTGCCTCTGTAGTGTTAACCACTACCAGGTTAACACTATATATGTATACCAGGTTTATAAAAACCTTTCTGGCCACTGCCCTCAGCCCTAGACCCCCCACCCCGCAATATCAACGCATCCCTGCTTAGCTATTGAAATATCTCTCTCAACCCATTTCATATCATATTAAAATTCATCAGAATGCTTTTCTGCATGTGTCCAGATTATGCTGTTTTTCTCAACCCAAGAGACGGGCCAGGAACAACCTGTCTCTCCTTGCTGTGGCCAGAACAACACATGAAAGAAGTTTTATGCAAATGCGCTTTATAAGTGGCACACTGCATGTTGTCATGACACTGTCTATATTTAAAACAGGTCATCTTAACCCTACCTTAGCTGTCTCGTTGACAGGCTGGGAATGTGAGTCTGTAGTGACATCTGGATGCGAGGCAGGGAGCTGGCTGCAGCTGCTGCTCTGAGTGGACACAATGCAGCCTCGCTCTCATACTGCTGTTATATATGTACATGAATGTAAATACGCATTATACACACACTCTGTAACCAGGGCATACCTGCTCCTTCACAAGAGGCCCAGAGCAGTCAGGCAAAAAGGTTATGGGGTTCCTGCAACTGGGATTCTTTGTTCTTTGGGTAAACGGTCATGTTTTTGCTTTAATTTTTTTCACCCTTCCTTTGTAGACAAGAGCACGTTGTATACATATACACATGCGTATACACTAACAGCAGCGGTGTGCTAATTCCCTGCCACCACCCCACACATCCCCCAGTGCCTTTTGGTTCTCAATCAGTGCCGGCGTGTGGATGAGCTGACCACGGCCTGCTGCCTGCCTCCCTCCTTCGGCGAAATCAAATTTCAATAATTTCATCGCTTCATTTGCCTCCCAGATACGCTGCGGGCCTTTTTCCATCTCTTTCTCTCGCCTTGACCTAGATTCGTGTCGAGAGAGTGACACGTCTGCCTGGCCAGAGCATTGGACGGCCCCGTGCACCATAGCTCAAGTGTCTATAAAATATGACTCCCTATCTCCAAATAAGAATAATGAAAAGCAGAGGCATGACAGATTGGACATAGATGAGATTGCTGCAGTGACTATATGCATGCGTAGCCTCACAGCTTTGCATTTGAAATAGAAAAAAAGGGGGGGGGGTGAGTGCCTGGGTGTTAAAGGGACACACTCTTTCCCCCCAACCTTTCCCTGCTGTCCCTGAAACCCCAGACGAGACCAAACCACACATGCTCCTTGACCTTCTCTTTCTCCGACCGTGTACATTGCCAGGTTGTTCCAGGCCATTCCATGAGGGTATTTGTCTGACCCCTTTTTCTTCCTGCATTAATGATCACATGGTGCATGATATAAAAACATTCTTCATCAGATACTGATTTGATGTCACAGAGGCAGTCAAACCTAATGACACCTCTTGAAGCCGGGCAAATCAATTAGATCTGGTGAGAGTCTCTGATTATGAGATGGGAGATTTTCATGGAGCTGGCTGCCAAGATGGCGGGTGCGGTGGCTCTCTGCCAATGGGCATATGTAAACACCTGTTACTGCTTGTGAAAGAGGCCCTCTTCCCTCTTTCCCCCATGGCAACAGGGTCTTACATAGAGAGGGTCAGGCAACTGGCAAAAACAACATGATTCAAAGTCACTGATCATGTTCGGCTGCTTGGTGTATATTTATAGAGGGCAATAAGTGGACTCCTCGTTCCATCAATACCAATAGGCAAAGTCAAACTATGCATTTTCTATAAATAAACTGTACATGATGTTCAGAATTTCACCAAATGAGATAAAGAACAGATGCACTAAACAAAGATAAGCATTATAAATATGTGTGTGTATATATCTATATATATGTGTATATATATGTACTTTTTTAAATAATGATAAATAAAGCAAAATACCCTGACTAGTTTACTTTATTTATTTTTACCTCTGATTTTGATAGTTAGGAATATGCATTTGCATGTTTCTATGTTCATTCTTCATGCACATGTAGCTATTGGAGTGTATATTGCAGCCCCACCTACCTTTGCAATTGCCTCTGTAAAGCTATGTTGTACAGTGGCAAAATTGAGTACAATCAAATCATGCCACAGCAGAGGCCTAATTAGTCACAGAAAGAAAAGGTTGACTGATTTTAACAGATGTTATCATATTCAGCCACAGGCCTTGGGGGTTAGGGTTAAAGGTCACTTGCAATTGTTTCTAACCCTGTAAGCAGCAGGCATGATGGCTAACAAACCACAAAGGTCCCTGTCATGACATTTTACAGGGTAGCCAAACACAAATTGGACAGAATTTTCCCTCTGTCCTAAAAAAACAATCTGTCATGGTTGAAATGATGCATCAATGCACTGACCACTAACTTGC